>JAVXUP010001537.1:0-220065 GCA_033070095.1 Escallonia herrerae
CTGCATTTTATCTTGATGCTATCTTGCACTAATACCTGCTCCCAACTATTTTTCAGCATATCAGGTGGCTTGAAACCACTACCCATATCATGAGCTAACTAGGTAAAAAGTAGGATCATCAACGAATTTAAGTTTGTTTTTTTGCTTCTGTATGAAAGAAGGGTAATCAGTCATATGATTGTAGTTATTCGCATCGCGTGTCATTATATCAGTACAAAACTCAAAATTCTAGACCCCGCCACCCTCTTTCCCAAACTGATCCAAGAACAAACATGATTCTATTCTCAAACCAAATCGCAGCTGCTTCCTGTTGTTATTGCTGTTTGAGTATTCCCTACGACTTGAAGGTTATACCTACGACTAGATCTACTGTGTTTTAGAGAACTGATCTTCATCAAAAAGGGAAATCCAACCAACACTTGATTTGGAAATCTCTGATTTACTAGCCTATACAAGTTCTTACAGGTAGACAATCGAACTAGTGAGACTTTTTAATTATTACAGGAATTAGGTATCTCATAAGATAAATGAAGCATACCTTTCCAGACATCATATCAATAGAGACAATATGGGAGACAGTTTCTTGAGAGAATATAACAGGCGCATATTCATCTTGAACAGGTGACGGATCCAAATTCTCTGGGATACAGTCTTGGACTAGTGTCTGGTCCTCAGTCTCCATTTTCCTTATTGTCCATCCATGCTTCTTCTCGAATCTCTCTCTTTCGTGATGAGGAACCCTCAAAGCATAGGCAACGCCACTAGTAAGTGGCCTCTCAAAGGCCGTCCTCTCGGTGTATTCTCCGAATGTTTTCTGTGTGATAAGAGAAAAATCTTCAAGGTCAAAATCATCATGAAAGCATGGAATATATTTGTTAAGCATGATAATATTGTTGCGCCCATTCTCTAAAGCTTAAGCTTTAAAATAGATGGTAACTAACATAGTATAAGAGATCTAGTTTGGCAAGGTCTTGGGTTCAAGTCTCCCTGGTTGCATTTGGTTCCCCTTTATGTTACAGTGCAACTTGCAATCTTTATATTGTGCACTTAATGGTCGTGCAACTTGTTTGTCTCTCCACATGCAATCAAGGGCTAGCACTTGACGGAGAGTGTTAAGTATGATAACATTGTTGGGCTCATTATCTAACAACATAAGCATCTCGACCAGATAATAATAGATTAAAAATATCTTAAGAGTTAACTTGTTCTATATAAGATCTTTGCCATATATATAGGGCGAAAAAGTGAGAGAGTACTGAGAATATACCTGGTCGATTGCCGAATGTTTCTTTCCATGGTGAAATGTTGAGACAAGAATAGCCAAGGCATGAACATGGTTCATGCTCACATTGAATTGATCCTGCAACATTCGGGCCCGTTCATCACACATATTTGCCAGCGTTTCCTTCCTCCTGAAACTAATATCTTCATTCAAGTACCAGAATAACCAAATGGATCCAATCACCCCAGCTAAGACGAATATAAGAAGGAGCTTCTTCCTCCACTTCCCAGCACTTCTGGAGGAAATTTGGGCTTGCTGTTGCTGCTTATGCTGTTGCAGTTGTAGCAGCTGCCGCTGCTCTGGCAATGGCTGCACCTCAACCAACTTTTCCTCTTGATTCCTCCAAAACATCACATTTAAACCAGGAATGTGACAGCTCACTCCTATTCCAATGAGGACCCACCAGCATATTTTCATCAAACAGAAATAGAAGTTCTGACAATGCTCTCTTGCCAGATTCTCAAACAACATTGTCCGCCCTGCATTCTGATCGAAGACATAAAAGTATAAAAGTATTTATTTCCAATAGTATTCTTGGCAGGCAAATTGTTTACAGCCACACACCCAAAAAATCGGATAAACTCTTTGCATACCCAACCTCTTACCAGATAATATTTAGACATACGACTTCACAAGCATAAAAAACTCAAAACCAAGCTCGACGGACCCGCTCCCACCACAAACGAAAACAATTCGGAAAATTAAAAAGAAACCAGTATCCCTTGGATAGCAAAGGCTGTACCTATTTATAACCCTGGTACCTTAGCAAATTTGATGGCAACATAGATATAGGTAATATACATACTTCCACATTTATTAAGCACAGAATGCTGTAAGAAAAGGAGAAAAGGAAAGGACTCTACCATGTCGTGGCCGTGATGTTGTGACGAAATTGATGAAGACGAAGATTGGAATAGGAATGATACAAACTTGGCCCTCAACAATGACAGGCCAGGCGTCCGTGGAATGTTCACCTGAGCAGGGCATTGGCCCCAGGATTCTGCATCTTTTGCATCCCATCCATGCTGCTCTTCAAATTTCTGGTTCTCTAAACTTGAAAGCTTGAGAGCACAGCCAATAATATTACTTGTAGACATTTCAACTCTTGATTGTTTGGTGCATTTCAAGGATGTTATCTGCAGTAATTGGCTCATGAGAATAAGAACCGAAAGCAAAAGGACCACACCTATGATCTTTAGTAGCTGCTAAAAAAAATTTCCTTAGCTATGACTGCACCAAGATCATAGAACTATTTCAAATTTCAGCTTACCATGTAAGTAATGAGAGTTGATTAAAAAGCCTTAAACTGCTGTCAATCTATGAGATGGTTGACCAACAGGACCATATAAGCAGCACGGAAACTATGTGTGTGTTATTGTTCGGGAAGGAGATTGAAATCTAACTTAGAATGTGCATCCAACTCGAGATGAGCGCAGGATTCAGACTGGAGCAAGAGTATTGCAGTAGACCAGTTATGTAAGAAGCGAGAATTTTTAGAGGGTGCGAGTATGTGGAATCTGGAAAGACGGGGTTCCCATTTTGCTTGACAGTATAAACAGATAACAGTTGTCCTCTACCGCAAATTATTTTCTACCAACTATTAGTCCTCAACTAAGATGAAATCACAAGGGAATTCAGACTACCAGATGCTCCAACGACTTAACTAATTGGAAAACAGGTAGAAGATTGTGTATGATGGTGAAACTCCCAGACGACATAAATATGTTTGCCATTTTCTATTAACCTTCATTTTCTGGCACTTTGAAAGCTTTAGCTATACAACGTACACATCATCATTCCCTCTCCAGTTATTTGACACTGCCAAAAATAATCGAACTTTAATATATGCACCAAAATTATAACACAAAGATCCTATGTTGGTACGTACATCATCCCACTCAAAACCTTTCACTATTATCAGCCATCATAACTACGCTCCATAAGCAAAAAATCACAATGATACAACTACACAAGTCTCACCTGATCTGATTCAAAGAATGACGAAGCCAAGGCATGGAGTTCCTCCTTGCTGACATTCAAATGTTTAAGCAAGATTCGATCTTTGTCTTCACAAATGTCTGATGTATCCATCTTCCTTTTAGGACCTCCGGTACTCAAAACAGTTAAGAACCAAATAAAACCAATGAAAACTACCGTAAGCCACATAGAGAAGTGCAGTCTCCTCCACTTCTTGCCATACAAAGATCCAGAAATAGGCCCTTTCACAAACTTCATCTTGTAATCAGTAGACAATCTGCCACTTAAGCCAGAGAGCTTGCATTTCAAGGACATATTGACCAAAACCCACTTACATATCTTCAGAAACAGCCTCGAAAGCTTGAGAGAAATCCCACAAACAGCAGAAAAACTCATCAAAAGGAAACCTTGGAAACAGAGCCACTATGGAGGTTCTATCATCAAGTAGAATTGGATGAATTTCAGCTGTTTCCTCGTAAATAAAAAGGTGAAATTGCTCGAGCCACTCCTGATCCTTCAACGAACCCTGCACAAGCGCTACTCAAAGGCAGAGTTTATAGAGAAATCCTGCAGGAAGGCTGAACCCAGAAAGTGAAGTTGCCAAAGACCCTGTAGAATCTCCAGCAAAGAAAGCTCAAATGACACTCTTTACTCTCTGGAGCAGTGGAAACCCATCAAATTCATACCTCTTTGGCGGAACATAAAGGAAAGAAGATCCTGCCAAACAACAATCTGGCCAACACCCAGATATTAGTTTGGCAACTTCTTTCTATCCCACAGGGACAAAGCTGTGTATGGCCTAAAGAAGCATCAAGGCCAGAGCTTTTTCAAAAAAAAAGAACCCATCATCAACAGTGAAATTGGATGAAACCCAATTGTTTCACAAAAAACCCAACTGGAACCAATGATCAGACTCTGGTATAAAAAGTAGTTCCCTTACTTTTCTTCTTTAACCCCCCCCTCCCTCCTCCCTCCTCCTCCTCCCTCTTGTTTCTCTCTCCAGTTGGGTGCTGTGTGTTGAGCATATATATGTTGATAAGGCTGGCTGTGGGTACATCATTGTCTCATCATCTAGTGGGCGAAGGTTAATAGAAAGCACGCAAAACAAAAATCAAAATCACCTAAATTACTATATATATATATATATATATATATAAATCAGAGGTTTATTTTACTGGGTGTTTTTTTTCTCTTTTTCTTCTTCATTTCTTTTGCTTTCGGGAAGCGTTGAAAGAGACAGCACCATACAAGCATCCGGCGTTTAAAAAGATTGTGGGGGTATTCTCTTCTGCCACTCTGCAGACACACTAATACACACACATACACCTATTCACACAAAAATACACATAGGGTAAGAAAGTTGGGATAGAGGTTGAAAAAGAGGTGGTCATGGAAGACAGTGTGCTCAGTTCAGAGATCAGTAAGAGGAAAAGTAAAGAGTGTATTGATGCTTTTAATGATACTGGGGTGGGGGTTTGCTGGTAATGAACATGCACCATGTGTTTAAAATTCTAAACCTGCAGATTATTCTTGAAACTTGAATACGGAGGATGTTTATGTGGGGCGTCCACCTGATAATGCATGTCGGGATATCCTCTTTGCTTTTGTGATTACGAACAAATTACCATTATTATAGAACACCCAGTGGCCCCAGAAACGAGATTAGATAAATTAAGGACCATCAGGAGCATTAAACTAATCACCCAAATCAGAATCATGATTGGTTTGACCATAATTTGTAAGTACTATCTTACCTGGGGTATACGAGATATTATCATGTGATATACTTGTACTTGGTTTTGGATATAATTGTATTCTTTTTATCTAGAACACTTCTTGTCATGGATCTGATTGCATAAAAGATTTCATATAACACTGTTTTTTTAAGCTCCCACCACCTAAACTTGTGCCCCGTTCATCTATGACGATAAGATCTTGAATATTTTGGATGTTCGTTTAATTTTAGAGAAAAAATAAGTTACTGTATATATCTCAATCGTAGATAGGAAGCACGTCATCCCGACAAGGACTCTTAACCCTTTCGTTCATCTTCTTCCTCCCATCATCTCCATGAACAACCAAAAGAACATCCATCCGGTCTCTGCCACTATGTGATTCTGCCACTCTTTGATTCTGCCATCACATGTTAAACCACCGCCTCTACCACAAATAAATAAATTTAGATTCTTCCACATAAACTCCCAAGTACCAAAATGCTTATCTAGCAACACCGTGGCACTCTCTACCACCACCATAACTAACCAAGTATACAACTAAAAATAGCACAATATATACATATATACATCATCTTTATACACCATGAGTAAAATAAAGACAGATCTCCATATAAGCACCAATCTAATATCAGGAGGAGGGTGTGGGCAGTTTTGGAGGGTATGGTAGTGATAAGCGTGAGGAACTGAATAACTCCAGTACAACATAGGATTGGACTAAAACTGTGTACAATAAGAATAACAGTTATAGCATATTAAAGGTGGGGTTGCAGGGATGGGGAGGGATGATGTTTAAGAGGTTTGGTTGATTGGTTTGATTCGTGCATGATACCACTAATCATGGACTTTTATGTGTAATTAGTCGCTATTTACTTATCCATTGAACACATATTCGTCACCCACGGACTTAACAAACTGGCATGTCTTATGCCAAACTAGCCTGCTCTACACATAATTCTTTAGTTTGTTTGGAATCAAATAATCGTCTTTTTTCAGAATTCTAATTTCACTTTTTGTCACATTTATTCAACTTTTGTTGCTAAATTCTTTTTTGACCCGGCGCATTGATACAACAGAAACAAAAGCAAAGTTTAAAATACGAATAAAGTGATGTGATATAAATATATATTCTAAAGTTTTTTCATGTCAAACTGTAGCTTTTTGTTTGGATTTGCAGCTAATCATGTTGGTTTTGACAGAAAGCAACTTTGATGGAAATCATCCATGATTGAGATAATGCATTGATCCGTTCATCGGTAGGTGGTATGTTGATTATCTTTCTACCCACAGAGCTTTGTCCCATGGCCGTAATAAAAAAAAGTCAATTTTAAAGTCCAGATTGTGCCCTCTTTTTTCATTATAGGAAGAAAAAAAAATTGCACCTTTTTTCTTGGGTTTGTGAATTCAACAATTTGTCCTAAAGCACCAAAAAAAAAAGATAAAAGAAAACCTAACGGCAGACTTTAATCTCTAGAAGGAAGTTCAGAAAATATAAAATTAGTCGAAAGACAATACTGTTTTTGTCTGTTATTTTCTAAAGTTAGATTTTGTAATTAACCACACATCGCTGACCAACTCTTGACTTTTTGCCAATTTGTCTTCCATTCTGGGGATTGGGGAAAACAACTAATTACCTATTCATTATACACGATGTGTGCAATATTGTTCTGTCACATCAAAAAGGATGTATTGAAAAAAACCTACACAGTTAAGAAAAAGCCGCTCCTTAGATAGGATTCATTATACTCCCTCTGTTCCTAAAAAACTGATCATATTTCTTTTTTGAGTCGTCCCACAAAAATTAATCATTTTCAGATTATGAAAGATTCTGTAGATATTTTTACATATTTACCCTTTTTATACTTTTTTATTCTATTTCTCTCACCACATTTAATTCTCTACCAACTCATTTTCTCTCTCATGACCCACCACTTAATACTTTTTTTATTATATTTCTCTATCCACATTTAACACTCTACCAACCAATTTTCTCTCTTATGACCCACTATCTTCCCCCTCTCTCTCTAAAGGGTAAAATGAGAAAGACACACAATATATAACATAAATTTTTAATGTAGGTGCAAAGTCAAATAGATCACCTTTTTATGGACGAAGGGAGTAATTAACAGTCTATCTAAATTAACAGCTTACGAAAAACACGTATGCGCCAACTAAAGGATATATATTTTTTTTCAAAATGAAAACTTTGCCCCCTTTTCACTTCCACTCTCGTTAACTATTCCCATTCCCCACAGCATCACCCCCATCAGCCACCATCATACGCGTCCCGCAAACACACTCACTTCCACTAATGCTCCATGCCCCATCACCCGCCACCACACACACACACATACACGTCAGTCGCCCCGCCCCCTTCTCTGCCGATATCATCCCTAACAGTAGTGCGCTTTGCCTGTGGTCTCCTCTTCCCCTATAGACGCGCGGACACTCACATGCATGCACACACACATATTCTGTAGCAATCTAATTGTAGCTAGACTTTTTTTTCTTCCTTTTTATATTTTGAGTTTTGATTTGGATTTCAGCCCCGATTACAGCTTTTAAACCTAATTTAAGGGATAGACTCATGGATTTAAGTGGCGGCGGAAGGATCTTTAGGAGGTCAGGGTGAAGCAAGGCTTGAAGCAGTGTTTAGGTGGTGTGACAAACAGAGGGAGATAGGGGTTGACAGTCTTTAAGAGGTATTGGCATGGCATTTGGTAAAGAGATAAGGGTATTGATGTCATGTCATCGAGTCCGTATTGATTTCATCTCAAGAGTTGTCGTTGGTTGATTTTAAGTAGTACTCCCTCCGTCCCTAAATATTTGATCAATTTTCTTTTTGTGTTGTCACAAAGAAAATTGATCACTTTCCAAATTAAAAAAAGACCCTGCAGATGTTTGTCCAGATTTTTCCTTCTTATAATTTTTTTATTCTATTTCTCTCTCCATATTTAATCTTCCACCAATCTATTTTTTGGCTCACTTTCTTCCCTCTCTCTTTCTTTATCTCTCTTTTAGTTGGGTTAGAAATTCATAAAATATAACTAATGTTCTAAATAAACGTACAAATCAAACACGATCAATTAATTAAGGGCGAAGGGAGAGTTTAATTTTAAAGTGAAGGAGGTAAATTACAAATTACATAAAATAGAGGTGGTCATTAGCTATTTTTCCCGTAAGTTTTCACTCATCATCTTCATCCGTTGGAATTGCAATCATATATGACAGACTTAACGGTTTTCTATTTTGAAAAGGCCTTTCATATACATATATGACGTTGTTGGGGGTTATATTCTTTTGTTCACTCACTACATTGTTTTGGCAAATGCTATAATTGTTTTGACATTAGGTCAAATTTTGTTTAACACTCTTTAATGCTATCAATAGTAGAATAGCATCAAGGGATTCTAATAGCCGTTGAGGCTACATAGTAATATATCTATAGAATTACCTAATAATCAGCAAAAGGTGGTATAACTGTCTCTACTAGCAAAGCTAACGAAATCTGGTTCAGACTAAATTTAGGCTTTCATGCAGCAGTCACTAACCTCTTGCTTCCTAAAATAAACCGCCATGAATGTACGGACATATTAGCACATGATATGTCATTTCTTATTCGGGCAACTGCTACGCTAATGTTCTCAAACCTTTCTATTGTCATACGTATAAACGTCTGAGTTAATGTAAACAATGACATGCACGAGCCTTCGATGCTTAACCTATTTTGGTGCCTTTAATACTGTCGTTTGCTGAAAGTGGATCTAGAGAATCAAAAAACGTTATCGTCGATCATTTATACTTCCAGAGGTGTCATAACACTTGAACCCACTTAGAATCTCGTGCAATGATGTTAAAATTTGCATCTAACACGAAGAAAAAATGTCTGCTCTTTTTGGCAATGACAAGACGCAAGGAGGTACTGTGGCATTTACGTATCGGCCTCTAATCCATACTGGCCTTCGGTTCACCATTGGTGATGAGGGGTGGTTAGACCATATGCATCAAAGCTGTCCAAGTCGATTTGAAAATGGATTGCAACTACAAAAAGATGTACGTGGGGCTAAACGAAAAATGATTTGATTCCTGTGTAATCAAATGCATCAAAGAACGTAAAAAAAAATGAGGTTAAAGTTTGGATTGCACCAAGGCAACAGCTTGTTTAAATATTCACAGAATAAACTATTAAACAACGAATATAACAGTAGGGGTACATATTTTACAATTTAAACTTCATTTTCGTCACTAAAACTATTAAATTGTCGTCATAAGTCTTTTGAATCGTCATCGCAAGCTTATTTGGACATCAAACATCTCAATTACCAGTTTTGCTAAAAAAAATTGGGAGAGTGGCCTTGTTCCAATTCCAAGTCCAAAACAGCAATCGTAGGTGTAGCAATCAGCAATGGTTCTCCCTCTTTAAGTCTTAACCCAAGGGAATCTCCAGATGTGGGGTATACATCGAGCCATTTCTAAAAAGTCATGGCCAATTTGATGGAGGCTTTTTTATTATTATTACTTCTGGACCGGTGATCTTCCTTTTTCCTCTCTAGCATCACTAGGGGACTAGGCCATACATACTGTCAACAAGTCTCGCTCATGGCATGGGGGCCAACAACTATGCCTTCGGCTCACTTAATTTTGACAATATCTTACTGGACTTACCCCCACCACCACTTGTATTCTTCTCCCGAAAAGGATTTCTTATGGTGGAATCATGCACGAGAATAACATCTATAATCGTGCGCGCGCGCGCACACACACACACGTATGTGTGTGTCCATTAGCCTTGTGCTAAAGTACCATTAGCCCAAATGATAGTGTTAATAGAGTCATCCTTATATAAATGGTAAAAGTTCGGGTCCTATGTTCTCAGTCGTCCACGCTACAATGTCACCCCAATTCCATGTAGACAACTTTATTTCACGTGGTTTAAAAGAAAAAAGAAAACCTTATTCATTATTTGGACAAGGACGGTACTCTTTGTCATTATAAATTTATACAATGTCAATTACAAAAATGTCATCGTAATTTAGTTACGGTGAGTTAATTCAAGAAAAATGTTATTTTCAACCCCCCCCCCACCCCACCCCCAAAAAAAATCCCAATATGGTAATACACTTTCTTGCTTTTCGTTAAAATATCAATACTTGTTACTTAACTATATTTTTTAGAGATGAAAATGATAAAAAAAAATTAGAAAATGAAAGTAACACTAATTCAAATTACGATTGTGACATGGTAATTATGCACTTCAAGTCATGAATATATGGAAAGGACAAAACTATGCACATCATGTACTTGTCTGTGATAGGCTGTGGAAAAAAGGTCAAATCTTACAAAAATCCAAAAGGAAAGTAAAGTACTCAATATTATATTGAAGAATAAACAATAGGGCTGATTATGATTACGATTATAATAATCTTAATAATAATAATCAAACTCTCAAGTGAGTCCAAAAACAACATCAATGCAAACAAACAGTACTCGCAAATGGACACTGGATTTTCACAATCCACGGCCATGCTAGATATGGGTCCACACCAGAGATAATGATAAAAGAGCAATTGACTCAAGAACAAGCTAATAAAATTTTTAAGTTCAAGCCCTTTGGTTATCATTTGTATCATTTTCGTACTTACTTTTTAAATTTTTGAGAAAGATTCTTTTGAAAAATAAATGAAACTATGTGTTAACTTGTGAGCATACTTTTTTTATGATCATAATAATGTGAAGATACTACTATATTGGTTGAGTGCCACATATTCCCACCACATTCATGAATCACAATGAGTAAGGCGAATTTTATTAACATATTGAGGGTGGATGGAAATTGTTTGGATTTGGTATTTTTAAAAGAAAAAATTTTGGCTGTTATTCGGGTTATAAGGAGATGCCTATAACTTTTTATATAACGACAATTAATTATCGTTAAATATTTTTATTAACTTTTATATAATGATGCTAAAAAAATTGCTAAAAATTAGCGCTGAACATATTAACTAAAAAGTCACTAAAAAAATTTAACGACCACTACTAGTCGCTATACAAAGGGTCGTAGGTATCTTCCTCAACCAAGGTAGCAATAAATGTTTTACTTTTTTAAAACCAAAATTTGAAAACGGTATCCAAACAAGAAAAAAATGAGTTCTTAAAAATGAAAACAGAAAAAATGGAGAATCATAGATGCGAGGTGAAACTGTGTTGCACCAATCTCAAAAGGTTTATACTAGACATCTATCAAAATGCACGTTGGGCTTTTGAAAGTGTTGTGAACCAGAGGCCCGACAAATTACTCGTTATACGATCTTGTAGTTATAGTAACAAAAATCGCGATATATTGACGATATTCATGAATTTATCGTGATAAATTGTTAGAAAGTCTTAATCGCGAATTTATCGTGACTTCTCTCTAATATATCGCGAGCTGAAGTTCCTCCTCTTTTTCTTGAAAAATGATATAAGTCATGATGGGATTTGAACTCAAGTACTTCTGGCTATTAACACAGTCTTGTGCCATCAGACAAACCCATGATTGTTGCTTAATTTCAGTAAAAGAAATACATATTTTAGTAAGCCACACATACATTCTCCATCATTTTTTTTAACCCATCACTTAAAGAATGGAAGATTTCTTGTATTTTTGTTATTTCAATTACATACTTTACAAAACTTCATACATTTTAAATCATTATAACGTGAACGATTAATTACTGAATTATTCTCGATTTACGATACGAATTTTGTTATTCCACCGTAATATTACCAATTCAATAACGAAATTTTTCGAATAATTTTTGAATTCTGAATTATTGCCATATAAGACTCTCGTTTTGTAAATACTTATATAAGTATCACAAGCGAGTATCATATCGAGCCCTAACATGTTTAAGTATATCCATTGATTACCGATAGGCGATCATAAAATACACCTAATAGTTGTAAAGCATAACATCTCGGTTTACATTTCATACGGAGCCTTCCGAATCAATAATCACGGGAGCTTAATTACGTAATTATTAGAAGAAAGTTAGAAAGAAAATAACTAAAATTAGATAAAGTTTGACAGGGGCATGAAAATGCTCGACCGTGAGAAGCTCCTCTGGGGTAGTCATGAGCCCGGCACGTGGGACCCACTACAGCTGGCGTCTGACAAAGCATGTTCGTCTACTTTTTCGCAAAATGCATAAACAATTGCCCGGAGCGCATCATGGCGTGACACGTAGCATCGTCACTGCGGGTCCCTCCCCTGACCTTCTCTTCTCGTCTATTATAGCCGTACGGTGGGCCACGAGGTTCAGAACCGGACGGAGAAGAGACATGCAGCAGCCTCTCACGCACAATACGACACAGTAGCCGGTACAAACCCCAGAGAGGCCGGAGTGATATAGTCCAGAAGGTTTGCACCCGGATCGATGAGGGGAGTGCGTTTTTAAGATCTTTTCAGAGGAGGGACTTAATCTTAATTGTTGTTAAAGTTGTCCCCTCGATATTTCTTATTGTTTAATTAAAAGAATTAAAAAAGAACAATACGACACGGTACTTGTCGTTACAATTATCCGGACGATATCCTCCTTATCGTTCAATTAAAATAAAAAAAGAACAATATGACACAGTACCGCTCGTGCTGTCTCATACGAAATTACAATGAAGTCCCCCGCTCTTCGCTTCGCTATGAGGGGTATCCTGGTAACTTGACTTTTTTTTTTTTGGGTACCAAAATGCAAGAAAGATGATGCACCTGAGCACGGGCAAACAGCTGTGAGATTGGTTTCTTCTTTGATTTGGTACAACTGGAGCTTTCTGTTATTTTGTTGCTTGCTGCGTCTCTTCTCTCGTCTTTGGGGTTCTTGTGATGGCTTGTTGTGGCATAGGCATCAAGGCAATTGCTAGTTTTCTTAAAACTATGAATGTTCTATTTGGGGTTATACTTCTCCCCCTGCTGTTGTTGCACTCCATTTTATGACTTTCTGGTTTACTCTTTGAACCACCAAACATTCAAACTTGACTTTTATATATATATATATATATATATATATATATATGTAAGTGTATATGTATAAATCAGTGATCATCGTACTTGCACTTTATTATTGAGTAGCATCGAATGGCGTAGTTGTTAGAAATTACAGTATTATTTTTATCTCACGAGAGTTGCATTCGGCTCACCAGCTTAAGCAGTAAGAATTATTTAAATATCTTAAGAACATATTTATAATCAATCACTCGAAAAGTCACAATCAATGTATCATCTCTTCTGTAGAAAAGAAATTGCCTACTTCCTCTGTCCCAAATATATCGATTGTATTTTCTTTTTAGGACTGTCTCAAAAAAGTTGATCACTTTTCAAATTATGAAGCATTTTCTTGATATTTTTTCATGTTTACCATTTTAAACTTCTTTTATTCTATTTCTCTTCACATTTACTCCTCACCTAACCCACTGTTCTCTCTCGTAGCCTACTTTCTTCCATTTCTCTCTCTTTCTTTCTCTTGGGTAGAATAAAAAACTCATCAAATACTCCTCTCGTCCCTAAAAAACTGATTCTATTTTTTTTGGGCCGTCCTAAAAAAAGTCTCACTTTCAAATTAGGAAATATTCTATAGGTATTTTTACATACTTACCATTTTTATACTTTTTTAATTCTATTTTCTTACCACATTTAATTCTCTACTAACTCATTTTCTCTCTCATGACCCACCACTTTACACTTTTTTATTCTATTTCTTTTTTCACATTTAACACTCTACCAATCAATTTTCTCTCTCATGGCCCACTCTCTCCCTCTCTCTCTAAAGGGTAAAATGAGAAAGACACACAATATATAACATAAATCCTGAATATACGTAAAAAGTAAAATAGATCAATCTTTTAGGGACGGAGGGAGTATGACTTTTATATACTACCTATAAAAATATGAATCTTGTAAATCATTTTATTCCGTTTTTACTTTTTCATAAATATTATTATTAATTACCAATTTTGTAATCATTTCCTGATTTTGCCCTCCATTAGTTATTCTTATCCTTCCCTAATTAATTTTTTTACTATGTATTTAATGAACATTAGGTCATAAATTAAATCTAAAACTAAATTTACATATTAGGAAACAAAATGTATGGTTGCGAAAAATATATTTATGTGTGTGTACGCGCTCGCGAGTTATCTATAAAAGTCTGAATATTGTAAATCATTTTTGGACAATTATGTCATCCGTTAATTACGTCAATTACATTCTTACTCTTCTTTTAGTACTCCTTTTTAAAATTTTGATGAAATAAAAAGAACATTGAGTAATGAATCTATTCTATACATTGGAAAATAAAAATTGTGATGAGAAAAAAAAAAGCAAAACAAAAAAATTCTTTTATTATTCTCTTTTTTAATTTGGTTAAAGTAAAATAAACATTACATATTGAACTGATTAATGAGAATTGTGATTTTTTTTTTTGCATTTTTAGGTTAGCAAACAATAGTTGAAAAACTAAAAAACAAAAACAAAATAAAGAAGTTGAAATACGTAAAAAAATCAATTAAGAAAAAAAATTGTTAGAAAAAAAGAAGGGTTAAATATGCATTAAAAAACAAGACTTAAATATGATACCAATTTGAACTGAAAATATAGTCGGTTATTGCAGTTGAAGACCGCATGTTTTGTATTTCTTATTAAGGAAATACCAAGCACCTGGTCATGAAAATTATAAATCTTAACCAATTTAACATATTACAAAAATAAAGACGTAAACTCATTCTTTTAATTTCTCCATTTCTTTTCATTTTCAGCAGTACCATCAAACATTTCTTTAATCTAGAAGCCTACAAAGAATATTTTTAAATATTAAACTGATTACAATTGCGTACATCAAATATATATTTTTTTCTAAAACAAGTCACAAAAGAAATAAGAACATAATTGAATTACATTATTTTGATCACAAAAAAGATAATAATATCACCTAAAATCTTGTTGTCGACTATATTCATGTGCAACACACGTGCTTTATACTAGTATCTTAAATAAGCGTACAAGGCAAACGCAATTAATTAATTAAGGACAGAATAAATATTTATTTTTCACTAGAGGTCGGGTATGCAAACATCAAAAGAACAAGTGAACATACATGTCTATCATAAGTGAACTAAATCCATTAAAAATTTGTTTATATTAAAAATTTTCAATAGCTAATTAATTTTAAATGATGAATAAATGTATGATGGCATTCCAAGAGCCCCTCCTTGGTTGGGCTATATACGAACCGAATTTGAGTCAAACATGAGTGCGTTCGAACTCGGTTCGTTTAAATTCTAGCATGTTCGAGCTCGGCTTGTGTTCGTCAAGACCCAAAATACCAATGTTTGAACTCGGCTCGAGTTCATGACTCTAAAACTCAGGCTTGACTCGTTCAACTCGTTTAACAATACGAGCCGAACTTGAGTTCCAAAACTCGGCTCGTGCTCGTGATTAACTTCGGACCAAATCCCTAAATTTGCTTAAAAACCTCAAATCCTTCAAGCAATCAACTACAATGAATCAACTATAAAAGATACAGGGAAGACTTTAGAACAAAAAAATACTGAAAAAAATTGATCTCCATCTCCAAGCCCTCAATCAGTTCCATCTCCAACGAATGATGCATGTTTCTTGTGAATCAGCTCCATCTCCAAGTATTCGAGGTGAGCCTTTGCATTTGCAGCTTTTATACCAAATGTTACCAAGCCCTCAATAGCTATCGACTGCTTTCTTCCCCGTCCTGTCGAATTGGAATCCGGCGATAGAGAGATGACGGCTTTGAAGACAGGCGATGACGGCTACGACAGGATGTCCGTGTGTGAAGAGGGAGGGAGAGAGTGAGAGAAATGGGATATGTGCAATCTATCAGGTTTGTCTGTGTGTGTGGGGGTGTGTGTGTGTGTGGGTGTGTGTGTGTGTGAGAGAGAGAGAGAGAGAGAGAGAGAGAGAGAGAGAGAGAGATTGCCTCTGCTTTGTGGGTATTTAGGTTTGCTTTTAGTTTATATAGCTAGAATTTCTATGATGTTGGGTTTTATATTTTGGGCTTTTAAGGGATTGGGCTATATGTTTATAAGTGGGCTTTTTTGGGCTAACTATTTAGGGCCTGGTCTCTAGGTTTAAATTTTAACATATGGTTTATATGAGTACTAATTATTTGAAGAAATTATAATTAAATTTATTATTCAGACAAGCTGCTCGAGAATATGTTTGTGAACATTTTGGATTATTCATGTTTGGCTCGTTTATTAAACGAGCTCTAAAAACTTTTCATGTTCTGTTCGTATATTAGATGGACGAACATGAAAGAGTTTTATAGAGAACGAACCACGAGCCGTTCATGAACAAGTCGGTTCATTTACAGCCCTACTCCCTCCCTGATGATTGAAAATGGTGGATTGTCTAGTTGGAGAAGTTTCATATAGTATATATTATGATAAAGTTAAGCTAAAACACAGGGCAACCATTCCTTTGGCATTTTCACTTTAGAGTACCTTTTCAGAGTTTGCCTCACATTCTTCGTCCGTTGCCTATTATTATTATTACCATGCAGCATAAAATATAAAGCAAACAATAAGAATGATAAATTGTAAGTTCGATTCTGCTCAACAAATTTTAAGTTTTTTCGCATAAAACGATTTTCTTTAAAAAAAATATCTATGCAAGTCAAATGAATTTCAAAGAAATAGTGGGTAAGATCAATTGTCATTTCTCGTAGATAATATAATTAGTAAAAGGAAAGATAAATAAAGTCATAAAATAAGTAGATTCTGAAGTGTTATATATGTGTAATAAAGACAATACTGCACTTGCACTACTTGAGCCTGAGCTCAAGGCCAAGTACACAAGGCACCCCCTTGTATCTTTAGAATCACAATTAGCCACGACATTTACGTTCAATCAGCATTTTCCCCGTATATAAAAGATCCCATTTGACAATTTCTCACAAGTTACATGCAAAATCCAAAAGTACCCTTCAATGATTTAGTCATACATCAGTAACGTGCTACAACGTACAACCTAAAGTCTAACTATAATTGTTCTCGCTCCACTCTCACAGAGCAACAAAAGAAGCGTTTGCATTTTTCAGTTGCCATTTATGTGATAATTGTTTCTACAAAATATTTTCAAGAATGATATAAAAAAATTTAGCGAAAAATTGGAAGATCGAAGAAGTCGCTCTGATTATGTTTTTCTCGACAGATTATAATATGGTTTTCGTTTTGCATGTGCCATTCTTGGCCTACCATTGGAGGTTATCCTTCCCCCTCCGGCCCATCCCCTCCCACGCACCCAGAAGCCTTGAGCGATAGGGACTCCCGTTGCTGTTTTTGTACAGGGAGCCTGATAGTGGCACGTATGCCCAAATGTAATGTAGGCGCCAGTTCCCCACATCGACCCCCCATATGTAGAGGTTCATGGGATTATCGTCGTAAGTGCAAGATGCCCTGCATTTGATTACATAGATGGTACTATTAACAACGTGCATATTGCCAAGAAAGAAAACAAGAATGTTCTCTCAAAGATATGTTCATGGATATTCGAAGCTAAGTATAGATTACGATATTAACAGTTTCTATTCAAAAGTTTCAAACTTAGATTCTGTACATAAGTAAATATAGTAGGGTTCTGAATTATTTAGGATCGTTGAACGAAGGAGGGCTTATGTAATAAAAGATAAAGTGAACTGTCATACTATAGAGCTTATGGTACGGAACCATTACCATCCGTTGTTTTTCACATATTCAATACTCTGAAATCTGAAGCATTATGTGACTAGTCTACATACTGTTTTAGAAATTTTTGTTATTCGGTTCCAATCAAATTGCTAGTTTTCTTTTTATTTTTAAGTGCCATATGCTTAAAACATTATTTGCCTTAATCCTTCCATTACCACGAAATTCTATCCGTATGTATGCCCTAAAGTTGACCGTGTGAATCCCATGTCAATTATGTTAATTTGTGGTCCCTTCAATACAAAATCAAGCGAAATTATATGTCCCTACAAGTCTCCACACGGGAAGAAGATCAGCAACAATTTTTTTTTATTATTATTATCGTAGGAAATTTACGGCTGCACTCTGCCTTTCATATATATACTATTTTGTCATTAAAGATCTTTAAAGCTGCCCTTTGATGGTTTTTTGAAAAAATCTTGATAGCATTTAAGTTCACTAACTTTATATTAATATTGTCCATATATAATGACTATTGATGATTGAGACCCAAAACCTTAATTCAAAAGGTTAAACTTTAAAATGATGCAGCTCACGCAGCGTAATTTTGTAAAATTGTTTACCATCATTATCACTTGTTATTTCAAATGCTGATGCCACACCATTTTAGGTTCAACTTGTACACCTAATTAAGGTTGAGATCCCCCTCATTACACTTCCTCCTAGCACCTCACTGTCTAGTATATTTTCAAAAACTTATCAGTTGCCTAAACTGCTCTTACTTTTGAATGCACTGCAATTCTTCATTTATACACTAAAGCCTAAGGATGTGCTTATGATCGTAATGATTTTTGAAAAACAGAAACAATTTAAATTGGCCTAAAGAAATAAAGCATGTGCATGATAATGATATTGGACGAAAATTATTTCTCTTGAGGTAAGTCCGATGTTATCAAAGGCGCGCGCCTTGTGCCTCTTCGGCTCTTTGCCTAGGGCTAGGCCCAGGCTCAAGGCGATAGATATGGCGAAGGGTCAAATAGAAGCTCAACAAATCAAGTTTTTGATTGTTGCCATCGTGGCATCATCTTAACCATTGATTGTTTTTTATGCTTTCTCTCCTAACTTAATAAATCAACTTTGTAAAAAAAAACTAAAAACCCAAAATTCCCGATCAACTGATTTGGTGTTTGTGAAGTACAATAAAGCGTTAAAGCGATGATACCATTCACGTGACACGACTGATTTTATTCTCTTGAATAACAACAACGAAAGTAATGAGTGATTGATTGAGAAGTCTGATGAAGATGTAGACAAAGATGATCACGGTGTCTCTAGTAGTGACCCTTTAGGTGGTACAGAGCGAAATTGCCATTCCAAACCAACATCAATAAGTGTAAGGCCTTCATAAGAAAAGGCTACCACTTCAAGTAGATCTCCTCATTCAATTCAACTTATAGCCGAAGAATACTAATTTAAAGATGAATCTTATAGGACCTGAAACCTATGATTCTTTTCTGAAGAAAGCATTATTGCCTTGACACTTATTGATAAGAGGATGATGGTGTTAACGACTTTTCATTGGGATTAAAACATTTTCTAGTGTTGAAAATTTGTTAAATTGTCGTGTTTTGAAAATCTTTTACGTGAATTTATTGGTTTTGTGCACTAATAACTATTTATTTTCATTTTGCACGTTACTTCGAAATGGCTTGTTCCTAGACTTCTCAGACCTTTTGCGCTTTAGGTGCTGCTGCGCCATTTATTAAAAAAGATTGATATGTCTATCGACATTTGACAATAGCAAAAGTATAAAATCAATAAAGTTGTCCTTTAAACACGTAACTTTTTCAAACTATTCAAGCATACAACTTCAACTAAAAATAATTCGGGACCAATCTACATTATGCGTTAGGAAATTCTTACCGTCCCGGCCTAAATCCAGCGTCCACATTGCAACGCAAACGATTGACATCAGCTTTCTCTAATTTATAAAAAAAAAAAAGGGGCTTATTTGTACCGTAAATCTTGATCTTGACTAAAATCTACAGCCAAAACCCCGACATTTACAAAGTAAGCACAAACAACTTCAAGGTTACCATCTATCAAATCGAAGGATCTTACTAATATGAATCAATGATTCTGTTAGTTTTAAGGGTTTTTCTGTCCCTTTAGATTCTTTTTATATTTTCGTTAATAAAACTTTTATAGCCAATTTCTACAGATGAGATCTAAGCAGAGGAAGGGTAGGACCGTCATTTGTCCCTCTCTCTCTCTCTCTCTCTCTCTCTCTCTCTCTCTTTATCCTTCTCCTTCCCTAATCACCGCATGCCTCCACCGCAGCTCAGCTACTCCTCCACGAACCCACTGCCAACCGACCTGCAAACCCATCGCCGCAAACCACCTCCACGGCTTGCCTCTCCCTGTCGCCCCTCATTCTCCTCTGCGATGCCAACCAATTCAACACTGCTCAAGTTGGCACATCGTGGCGCTGCTACTGGGATTGTATTAATCGGTGTTATTTAGGTTTTGGTTCCAAATGCGATTTGTGTAATTGAAATCGTGAAAAAGGTTCAAAAGCGGGGTTGCTATGAAGCGGTCAGTGATGTGCAGGTGCCCTTGGGTTGGGCATGAAAGATTAACCGTATGATAGTGATAGTGGTGGGCGGGCAAGGTGGTGGTCAGATGGGGAGGAGGTGGTGGCAGAAGGAGGCTAGGCTGGAGGTGAGAAAGTAAGTGGTGGTAGAGGTGAAAGAAGAAGAATTGAAAACAGGAAATTACCCTTTAAAACTAACAGAATATTTGACTCTCTTGGTGAAATCTTTAGGTGAGGGTTTACAGTGCAATTAAGTCAAAAGGAGAGGGCGGTTGATGTTGACGATTTTACCCCATCTTGCCTCTTTTTCACCTTCTTTTCTCTTCAATCAATCTTGGAGCTCTACCAAATCTGAAGTTGAACTCTGGGTCTCTCTCTCTCTCTCTCTCCCCCTTCCCCGCGCCCCCGAGAGCACTAATAGTCCTCGCTATAGCCGATACTCCACCTCATAAATTTATAGAACTACACTATCTGCAATTTTAAAGACTTATATATCCATGAAATCATGAGATATCGAAGTGGTTTGGTTCAGGATGCTGTGGTTGGTATTCTGGTGGTTGCAGCTACAGTGGTGGGGATGGTGGTGGATTGTTGATACAGTCGTTTTGAGTGACAATGGGTTATATGTAGGGTGGCAATGGTGGTTGGATCACAACTGGAAAATAGGGCTTTTCCCAGCGTCAGATGTGAATCAACCTCCAAAAAAAAAAAAAAGATGTTGCATATACAGTATCTTCTTTGGTTTCAAAATTTGGTACCGTTACGTATGATGTTGAGGCATTATGGAATGACTATCAAGTTCTCTAGTCAAGAAATGATCTGGACACAACAAATAGAAAGAGAGATGATTCTGGGTTGCTGTCATATTTAATGACATACTGTCCTTCCAATTTCATTGAAAGTCCCTTTAAGAAAGGTCGCATACCAATAGAACTAATATGTATAGTAGATATATGATACCTTCTCTACCTTGCAATACCAGCTTAGCAGTAGATTTTAAGCTCTGAAGTATGAGTTGGAAGTTCGAAAAAAAATGACCACATTTCGTAATTTCATTCCCATCCCAGGAGTTTACAATGCATAACCATGAAAAAATTTGCATAACCTCCGTGAGAACACACAGCATTTCACAACAGAGAAATTCGAGTGTATGCATTAGGAAGCAATTTCGTGAATGGAAGGTTGCGAAGCACATATACTACAAAGGTAAGATGACTGGTGACCTTTTTTCCTTCGTTCTGTTTACCAAATGATTCCGCTAAGCATACATAATAACTAACAAGCCAGTACACAACACAAGAAAGACTGTTCCTCAGGGAGTCGTCTTCAAAGGTAGGAGCTCACTTGGCTAGGTTTCTGCGTTTGGGGGGGCACTATACACATTTTTTAGCAGGTTCTGTATTTTAGAAAAATTCAGCACTTGTGAAGGGTCACTTACAACATTATCTTGTGATGCTCGCGAACTCTCCTGAAGCTTAATCTTCTCAAAAAGATACTGCCTCTCAGCCTCGGCCTCACTCAACCGAAGCTTAAGGTATCTGCTGGCATAATCTTCCTCAGATTTTTCCAACTTGGCGAGAGCAATCCTTTGCAGCCTCTCAGCCTCCCGCCTTGTCTCGTTGGCCTTAAGCTGGAACATATCAGCTTCTGCGTGTTTAAGCCTCACGATGCTCTCCAACTCGTCTAACTGTTTCTTTTTTTGTTGCCTTTCCAACTTTAGCCCTGCAACTTCCCTGGCCTTGTCCTCAAGCTCTCGGTCACAAGCCTCAAGGGCCAGACGTGCTTTTTTTAGCATCCTTATCTTCTCATCGGCCACCATTTCCATCTTCCCTACTGCCTCCTGCACCACATCTGCGATGCGACCGCATGCGTCCTGTGGAGCTATCAACCGCTTTTCCTCGGATTCAACATTGTTTTTAGAGGTATCCACCTCAAACTCTTGAGAAAAGTAGCCCATAAATGAGACCCAAATAAACAGAAGAAAACATAACAAACGAAGAAAGAAGAACACCCCCCCCCCCCCAACCCCAACTACAACCATCAAAGAAATAGAAAACTATGAGCCAGAGAGATACAGTAATCAAATGTGATGTTTATATAGAAAGAAGGCAAAGTGTAGTATTCAAAAGGGATAGAGTTCGAAAACGATAGAAAGTTAATAAAGAATCGCCCGTACGTCTGGCAAAGTTCCATTGCCACCACGATCCTCCCCCCCCCCCCCCAAAAAAAAAAAACAAAACAACCAACAAAGAAAGAGAAAACTATGAATAGACAAGTCAACTAAGCAGGAGTATGGAAGACAACGCGGCATAATAAGGGGATAGCATGTGAAGGAACTGATTCTTGAAAAATAGTGTTGCTGAATGCCAAGGATGTGCACGAAACAGACGATGTCACATGTATTGAGACTACCGCATATAGTGTAATAAATCACAGCAGTAGGCTGTCTGGCCGTTATGCAGTCTTGGACAGGACGATGTGTATCTAAGGAAGAAGTGGTGTGATAGCAAGGAGAAAGAGCAAATACTTTTCTCCGGCACCCAAACAAGTACATAGAACGATTCCTTTGGGTACATTCTCTACATTCTGTCTGAGGAATTTTCCCATGGCACTTTGAAGGGCTATTTTTCTTTGGAAGCCTTATTGGCAGACTCCATATACTGCTTACACGTCGAGCGTGCAAAGGCAGTGGAGTACCAGTAGCTGTATATGGAGTGCCAATAGGGCAATCCTTTTTTATTTTCAGGATAGGTTTTTGCAGTGTACATAGGTGTATTGTGTACATCCACGTACACAGATTACCACAGATGGCTGGCTACCTTTGAATATATTTATGAATTGTAAGAAAAAGTAGATAATGAAGGCATACCATGGAAGAACATCAGTATAGCTCTGCAAGCCATCGCCTCCACCAAACCACCCTTTAATTTTTCTACGAGCTCCTCGCACTTACAAAAGAGTTTCCTCCCTCTGGGGTCCTCACTACCACGGAAGATCCTACTCACATAATCAAGTTCCCTCATCAAAGCTTCCTTATCCCATGTTGGCGCACAATGTTGGAATACATCTTTTACCCAGCCCAGGAGCTCAGATGTCCTATTGCATGCGCAACATCTGAAAAGCATTTCATCAGGCCCAGCTCCGGTCTTAACAAAAGGTCCCATACAAATGTGTTTATCACGGATGGCACAGTCTGTATGAGTCCAATGTGAACACAAATCGCACCCAATCCAACGGCACGTATTCACTTCAAAATCAAACTTGTTACAGATCACACACATGCATAGATTACAAAAACCTTTCCTGTTGGAACAAATTTCACAAGTACACTCATCTGCTGGCAGCTGGTTTTGGCATGCTATGTTTCTGCATCGCTTATACAAAAAAACCTCAATCAAGGAAGTCTGAGAGAGACCAATATTTGGATGCAGGAATGCCTGAATTCCCGTGTTAATAGCGACTAGAATCTCCAGTTGGACGCGATGAGCTCTAATCAATGTCTTAGCAGTCAAATCAGACCTACTTTGAACAAGCTTCTGCAGAATCAAGAATTCCTCTCTACGATGAGAACCACCGTTTCCTTCAAGGATTAAATGTAGGCCACTCTTTAGCTCCTCTAGAAACTCACCAGGAAGCAAATGCATTTTTTCAGAGATGATGTCTACTCTTTCTCTCGATATGTCCTGAAGGGAAATCTTATCCAAATTCGAAAACCGACGAACGACTACCTTTTCAGAAAGACCATTCTGGGCTTTCTCATCCTCCAGTTTCTTTGCCATATGAGCATCAGCAGCGGGCCATGTTTCTCGCGAACTGGCACTCTCAGTTGGAGAATCTCGAACCTGCTCGGGATGTGAGCTGGGTTCCTGAGGATCAGTTGAACCATGGACATCTGACGAAGCTAGGAACAGAGACGGATGCAATCCACTCGGCCGTGGTAACTGACGGGGAGGCAGCATATTCGGTGGAGGTTGGTTATGGTTATTGGAACCAGATGATGCTCCCATCAAGTAACCCCACTAACTCCTTCACTGCAACTAAGCAAGTCCATTAATTTCCATCTGGTTACTGCGATACCCCCTTGTTTCATAAATTGTATTCTATCTGAATTTCTGCGAATTTTGAAGTAGAGCTTGAAAAAATAAACTTTGACTGGGACAAGTTTACTATTTACTGATCAAATAAGAACCCTATGAGAAGTCAAACTAGAAAACAATGAATAAAAGTGCATGTTTACGCGTTCAAGTTTTATTCTACAGATTCGCAATCAGTCAAGAGGGCCCAAAAATTATGACCTAAGATCACATACTGCAAGCAAACACTTCTACGAGGAAGAAGAAAAGAACACTTCCATATTCAACACACTCATCGGTTTCAAGGAACACATCTATATTCAAACACACTTCAATTCACAAAGGGTGAATGCAGTTTAATTCGGCAATCATGTGACAGGATCAGCTGAGTGCAAAGACCATTAACAAAATTCAACTTTATCTCATCTGGGTCTTGTACTCTTGGTTTTCTAGGCCTAAATCAAGAAAGTAAAGGGAAATGAAATTATGTAAACAATCAAAAAGAAGAAAGAGAGAAATATAACTAACCGAGAATTTGAGAGAAGATTGAAGAACAATCTGATTGATGGGCTGATTCGAGGCCTAAGTTATAGATTGAAAGGGAAAGTTTGGTATTCCCATGGATCTTTTTTCTTTCAGACCACAGTCGAACAACGTTTGCCAGCAAAACCTTAGAGAAAAAAGGTCTCATCGCAGATTTTGACAAACAGGACAGATGAAATGACCGTTTAACCGGTTTGCCCCACCTATATTAGCTTGTTGACTCTCAACTAGGCTCTGTCGGCGCAGGTGTCAAATTTAATTTTATTTAAATTAAAATTTAAATATGTGAGTATTTAACAAAAAAATTATAAAATTTAATTTGATACAAAAAAGCTAAAAACTGATTTGATAAGTAAGAAATATGAAATCATCAATTTTTTTTCATTATCAAGTTTGACTTTCTAATTTATCAAATTATTTTCACATTTTTCATAAAAGAACATCCCATATCTAACTCACTCAAAGAAGTTATTGTACTATAAGCATTAATTTGAGATTGCAAACATTTAATTTAATATGAGAAATAACAACTTTTGTAGGTAGGTAAAAATAATTTTTTTTCATAATTTACGTGCTAATTATAGTTATTTGTAAATAAAAATTATGTTAAGATTACTTCAATAAATGAATACTAGAAAGTTATTCATTAAGTGTCTTATATGGTCATGTTTTCATAGTTTTAGTTAAACACTTTTTATTCAAACGCTTTTTGTAACTTCTGGTTTTCAACTTTCTTTTGTCAAACAACAAAATAATTCTTCTTAAAGTAGATTAAGTATAGTTTTGAGAACCGGTAAGATTTAAATTGAACTTTACTTTTTATAATCAATCACAATCAGACTCTAATAAGTACCTATACCTAATAGAGAGTGATAGGGATAGCGAGAATATATGTTTGCTACTCTTTATTGACTATCGTGAATTTGAGTAAAAACATTTTGTCATGATTTTATATCCGTTTACTGATGAAGTTCTTGCACCCTTGGAACCAAACGAGAGGAAGACAAGCATGAATCTTTAGTTGCAAGGAGAGAGCATTTCAAGGAGAAAACAACAAACAAGTGTATAGCACAAGGAGTTGTTTCAGTCGGGAAGAATCAAGAAGGTTTCACGGAAAATTTCGATCGTTTCAGTAAGGTTTCAGACTGGTTTCAATCATTCTTTGAGATAAAAACTACACAAAAATATACCACTTATCACACATTCGTGTCTAAAATATAATATTGAAGTTTTGTCGCTAAAAAGTGAAGCGAGTATACAAGAAAAAAGGCCAATAACAAAAAGAAACACTGTAATCACCTCACTGCGAGAATTCCAGTCAGCCTATCATGTACTTTTTTAAGATTATTATGCCAACAGAATAACCATTGTCAATCTCAAGGTTAAGGAAACTTGTATATGGGTCCTCTTTCAGGTTGAATGAATCCCTGATATCTTAATCTCCGCATTAGTGTCAAGATTTGTAGAAAACCTGACCTACTAATCACATTATTATCAACCTCATGGTAATCGTAAAAGACTATGACGCATACTACTTTCGTAGACACATAAACTGCTATTCCAAGAAAATTTTGGATAACCAGTTACTCTAATATATTTAGGACAGAAGTCAATTCTACATCAGCTCAAAATATGGTACTATGCTCAACATACTAATTGATGTCTAATCCCTCAATTTTTAGAACCAGCTTCGGCTGCTGCTGGTTCGACTACCTCAGCTTCTACGGGCTCCAAATTCTGTGCACTGGTGACTGGCTGTTGATACTCGATAGTCGGTGCCCCCCACTTGCCTGAAAGAGCCATGTCCATCATCTCATAAATCTTGCCCCCAAGCTGTGCTGGACTCTCGGGCTGCATAAACGAAGATGATAATTTTATTTGCACCTTTGAAAGAATTCAAACTTTTTAAGCGTAAAACTGCATATAGCCGAAATCCAGAGATGGAGAACGGATTACTCACAGTAAAGCCACTAGAAACCAATGCGGTGTCATACAGAAGATCAATAGCCTTCAAGGCTTCTTCATCATTTGGACTATTCTTGCATGCAGCCTGCATAACTCACCAGTAAAAAGTTTTTTGTGTGACCTGTTTAGCTAAAAGAGATGGTGAGCAACTGGGTGTTGTCATTATTTACAGAATTAACTTACATCCAAGGTTCTGATTATTGGGTGTTCAGAGTTGATCTCGAACACCCTCCTTCCTCTCATGAAATCCAAGCTGGACGTATCACCAACCGTCTGAGCCTTCATCAGTCTGCAAGGATCACGAGTTAAAAGAACTAGAAAATTTCGTGGTACTGTATGACATGCTATCAGACAGAAAAATGTTTTCACCTCTCCATGTTGGCAGACCAACCAAATTTCCCAGACGCCAGAACACAAGGCGATGAGCTCAAACGGTTTGATATCTGAACACTGGCAACCCTATCGCCTAACCGTTTCTTTATCCAATCACAAGTTTGTCCAAATTCCTGCTTCATCTGTTTTTCCTTCTCCTCATTCTTATCACCTGCAAAAAGCCAATAATGAGACGATTAACCACTCATACAAGTGAAGCATCCGTAAGGTAGTATATATAATAATATTTCTTCGACCAGCTAATTATTTACCCAGATCTAGATCTTCCTTGGTTATATCAACAAAGTTCATGTCTTTATATGATTTAAGGTTCTGGATGGCGACCTCATCGATGGGATCAACCAAGTAAAGAACCTGCAGCAAAGAGGTGAATGACATCAGAAATTTGCACAATATGTAAACAAATGCAGGGGTAAAAAGGCCAACGAACTCCATATTATATCAAAGGAGCATATACTTCGAATTCCTTCTCAAGAAGTCTCTCCAGGAAGGGTGTATTTTTTGCACTCGACACGCTGTCAGCTGCAATGTAATAGATATCCTTCTGACCAGTCTTCATGTTCTGAACATATTCATCCAAGCTGATCAACTCGTCCTCGGATTGTGATGAGAAAAATCGAAGCAATGGAGCAAGACGCTTGTGATTATCACGGTCTTCAATGCAGCCCAATTTCAGGTGCTTCCCAAAGTTCTCCCAGAATTTATCATAATCCTGGAACAAAGAACACAGGTTGAGCTCGACACACATTCTTGGACGGTAGACACTTAATCATGGCAGCATATAAAGACAAATTTCCAAACAAAGCAGCAAAAGGAAACAAAGAGGCTTACATCTCGGTTCTCGCTCATGGAGATGCCCAGGATCATGTCAAAGGCCTTTCGAACCAAACGTTTTCTCATAATGCGTACCTTTAAGAAAATACCAAGATAATTCCCAATATAGAGTTGAGTCCTTTACTACAATGGAAATACACCAACTCCAGAAGAGATGAGATTATGTCAAATGCACTTACTATACGACTTTCCTGGAGAATTTCCCGAGACACATTAAGGGGAAGGTCATTTGAGTCCACAACACCTTTTACGAAGCTTAGATATCGTGGAAACTATCTCAAACAACCAAAAACAACGGCAACTAATTAGCATTAGTTAAAAACTTCCCAAAAATTGTTGAAAGAATTCACAATTTTCTCACCAACTCTCCATCAAAGTCATCTGAGATGAACACGCGCTTAACATAAAGCCTTATATTTTTCGTTTTTGGATTGGCTATGTCATCCCTCCCACTCATCGGAGCCACGGCTGGTACATAGAGTATGGACCTGAACTCAACTTCTCCCTACGGAAAAGGAAAGAGGAGGTTAATAAAAGAAGTCATCCAGCACAAATGTGCATGTACAAATTTTACCAAGATATGATAGATAAATCACTAAGATCTGATGGAGCACAAAATGCATATCGAAGTTAGCTCATAAGCTATACAGTAGCCAAGTTATCATTATCACCTCCGTTGTGAAGTGCGAAGATGCTAAAGGATCCATATATTCGTCGAAGGTCTTCTTGTAGAACTCATTATACTCCTCTGTACTGACTTCCTTTGGGTTTCTAAGCTGCGCAAAAAAATGGTTTATGACTCGGTTATCTTGAAGGAACCCCAATTTCTAAGCAACATAACAAGGAACACATCTTCAAGACTTACCCATATTGGCTGTGTCTCGTTAGTAAGCTCCCAATCCCAGTACTTCTCAACAACGGTCTTAGTTTTCTTCTTCTTCTGTTAGGGCAAGAGGAATCATACAAGCTGGTACAGGAAAGTCAAATTCGAAAACATATAGTAGAACATATAGCAGGTAACTGCCTAACCTCCACAGCTTTTTTGTCAGACTCTTCCTTCTTGGCCTCATCAGCTGGATCCTCATCAACTTCGACCTTCATAGAGCCGCATACAAAAAGCACCAGTTAGGAAGAAGTGAAAAGACAAGACACGCGAGATGGTAACTTGATCAAAAAGGAAAATATGTCGTACCTCTTTAGTAAAACCCTTTTCCTGCCAGGTGTAAATTGGGAATGAAACGAACTGTGAATAATTTTTCACGAGCTTCTGGATCCTTTCAGGATGTGCAAAACCTTTATCATCACGCTGAGTACCAGCCACTTGGGGTTAGCTTGAAGATTAAAGTAGGCTAGAGATGCAACTAACTTTTAATAAACAATCATGTACAGACCTTAAGATATAGAGTAAGTCGGGTTCCTCTAGGAATAAGGTTCTCGGGGTTAGTCTCCTCTCGAATAGAATAGGAGCTAGAATTGGCCTCTCCTTCCCACACGTACTGCTTATCGGATTTCGGGCTCCTTGTTGAGACAACAACCTATAAAGAGAAAGAGACGTGAGACCCACGCCTAAGAGTACCAAGGATGAGGAGATTGCAGCTTAGTGACAATACATACTTTATCAGCTACTAAGAAAGCTGAATAAAACCCCACACCAAATTGGCCAATTAAATTGCTGTCAGCTCCAGAATCCTTGCTTTCCTGTTAGGTAATGCAGCTTCTCTTAAGTAAACTTGTATACCAGGTCAGGGAACCAAACCGAATGACTGCAAAGCACTGCTCAAAGAGGGTATGAGTGGAAAGGGAAGTCAATTCACATATGCACCTTTAATGCCTTTAAGAACTTTGCAGTCCCACTCTGTGCAATGGTTCCCAGACAATCAACAAGTTCTTGGCGGGTCATACCAATGCCAGAATCCCTGCAAAAAGCATATAAAGTCGAATCATGGATATGAAACAGCATTAACCTAGAGTTTTATAATAATCACATATTCTTACATGATAGTAATTATTCCATTATCTTTATCGGACTGGATACGGATATCAAGATCAACTCCATCCTTTAGAAGCTCCTGCTCTGTAACACTAAGGAACCGCAGCTTATCCAAGGCATCACTTGCATTGCTGCAAAAAGTTGAACGAATTGTATGAGTACCATAAATACATGAGACGTCAGAATTCCATCTTGGTTTTACTGCTGTATATACAAAAGCTTCAGAAACCACGTCGTGTCATAAGTATCAAGCATCAGAAGGAGGAATACAGAGTGCAACAGGAAAACACTGTCATCAATTAATATGGCCATGCCCAACTTTAGTGAAATTTATCAACAGAAAAATGAATGAACCAAAAAAAAAAGTGCTTAATTAATCTTAAAATATTACAAAACGAATCTTTGCTACTAAGAAAAGATTCATGTGACATGCTTACTTAATTGCACTCATTTTACCACTTTATCATCCCTAGTAAATTTGACCGACAAAAACACATAGCATTTAGTAAGCAATTGACTTGGATTCAAATACATGCCTGATAAGCTCCCGCAGAAACACCTCTTTGTTGCTGTACAGGCTGTTGACGATGAGGTCCATAAGACGACTTACCTGCCAAAAAGAAGATACAACATGGTGAACTTATCAGAAAAAAAAACTCTTAACAGTTAAGCTTACATAGAAACGAGATGAAAGGAAACTGAAGTAATATTCGTTCAATTGGCTCACCTCGGCTTGATATTCATACTTCTCAGCAGGCGGATCTGATGATCCAGAAGCTGCAGCAGTTGATTCATATCTAATCCCTAGATATGGCACATTATTCCGCTCAAAGGCCTTAGTGGATCCAGTGCTATTGAACCTCCCAGCAGCTAAGACCGAGTACCATCTCTGTTTAGTTTCAGCCTCTCCACTCTGCTCATTACATAAGCAAGGAGAATATGTCACTCATACTTCCAAAGCACAAATGAACATTCAATAGTGTATCCCGGCAGTGAGTGAACTACGATTACTTTCCACTTGAGGCAGAAGAAATGCATTAACAACATGAGCCTTTTTTTATTCTTCTTTATCTTGATGTTTTATTAACAATCAGATGCATTACAAAACTATTTGGGCATGAAGAACGTTGGCAAAACTAGAATAAAGAAGTGCAGGTGAATAATGTCAAATTTGATTATATCCTGCTTATACGTTAATGTTTTGGGGTTCAACATCAAAAGTCTAGCAACAACCTCCAAGATCTGTGGTAATTTAGTAATAATATACCCGTCCAACAATTATATGTTTAGAACAACTTGAGGACCTGAACGTAAAAAGTAATAGAACATAAACTCCAACTAAACATTAACACGTGCTTTGCAGTAAATCCAACCACCATAAACTCAAAAAAGAAAATTGATAAAGCACAAACTAAAGGTACAAAACGAAGAATCTTCAACAGTGCTTGTAAATATGCACTTTTCCTATCTCAACTGAGATGATACATATTTGGAAATACAAATAATAATACCAATTACCAACCATCACAAAATGAAGTAAAATATACTGCCACAAAAACTAAAACAACAAAGTCCAAGATAAGTCGCCTGAGATGGCCCCTTCTGGCGAGAAGATGCAATCTTTATGTTTACTAAACATTGCATAATCAAAATCTTTAACAGCCAATTGGACCTTAGTTGCAGGAAACTCCTCATATGGTAACGCTTCTCTCTTGGAAACTTGCTTTTGCGATCCCAAGTTAGGAGTTTCATGGGATCTCGTCCCAAGCTCATATGGGAACTCGATCCCGTCAGATGGACATAGATGCATGGAAAGAGTACCTAGAAATCAAGCCCTTTTCGACTCAATTCCTTGTTTTTCTCTTCCTTCATGTCCTTCAAGCTTCCTTGTTTGTTGTTGCCCTCCCTCCCTCCCTCCCTCTCTCAAACTATATTCAAGAAATGGTAATACTCTTTAACGAATTTATTTATTTAAGCCGCTCCCAACTTAAATTCTTCCAGGTTCTTACGCTCCCCCGCCCCCATTCCCGCCCCCATGCCCTGCCGTCCCCGCCCCCGCTTTGTGCAACTAAGAATTGGACACTGATCATTTTCGTAAACGACCATACAGGGTACTATCTGACAACCACCAAAGACAATTCAAATATGCATGTACATAATTGCCAATGAAACAAAAGCACAACCATCATAAAACCAATGAATTAACAAATTAAGGCACAGTTACCGGGGCTAATGAACCTAAAAATCACCAGAAAAAGGGTAAAATAAAAAAGATTCAAGATGGATCGCTTAAGATAACCCACACAGAGAAAACCGTGTCCCTCTGTATGATCGAATCAAAGACGACTCTTGGCACAAAACACTGACCGGGGCCTAAGTGGGTTATCAAAGGCAGAATGTGAGCAAAATTAGGGTTTTGGGAGTATGTACCAATCCAGTTAACAGATTGGCGGAGGAAAGTGGAGCAGTTGCGTTACGGTGGCGGGCGGCGCCGTGGCGAAGGACGACGGAGACGGAGCGCCTCGAGAGCCTGTGCATGATGGCGACCACTGAACAGAACACAAAGAAATGGTTTCTGTGAGCCCTTCAGTTTGGGATTGTTGTTAGGGTTTTAGAGGGTTTAAAGAAGCTTCTGGAGATGATAAGTTGGAGATGATTTGACCATTTTGGCCCCCTAAATTTTCGGACAGAAGAATTAATAGTTGCATGTTTTTAATTAGCACTAATATTTTGCTAAGAAATGCCACCTATTGAAGCACAAAAGAATATTCACTTGTGAAGGAGGTTCCCTTTTTTTCTTCCCATAGATCGGGAAAAGAACAGTTAAGACAAGTTCATAAGCGCTCTTTTGACCAATTAAACTTATCTTGCTGCTATAATTACATATAAATTATTTTGCGCAGCATATAATTCTATGAGTTCTATGTTATTATATGCTATATATGCGTCGTTGTACCGTTCTCTTTCAAACGTAAAGGTAGGTTTCTTTCGGCACAGACATGTTTTATGCAATTAGCTCGTGAAAAATTTGTCCAGAACAATCTCCATCATGAATATACATTACTCTCCTGCGAATGGTATATGTAGTCATTTATAACTTGTAGCAACATGATAACACCCTAGTAAAGTTACAGGGAGCTACAAATGTATACGTATATTTCAGTTGACGCATAACAAAGTCAGAAATAAATTTATGTTTGACAATTTTTTTTTTAATTTTTAAAGGACAGCTTAATTTATTTTTTTTACAAAACAAATGGGTGTTTGCTAATCTTTTCTTTTTTTTTTTTTATGTTTGGTAACCTTTTTTATTTTGACTTTTTTTTTTGGTGATTTGCGGTGGCGGTGGTGGAGCGTAATAGTAGTCGACGGTGGTGGTGGGCGCCCGTGGTCGCCGGCAAGCAGCCGGCAGTTGTCGCAGCAATCGCCGGCTGTGGCTGCCGGCGGTGGTGGTCAGAGGTGGCTACCGGAGGCTAGAGGTGGCTGTCGATGGTAGCTGTCGGCGGTGGTGGCCAGAGGTGGCCTCCGGCCAGTTATGGTGGCCACCACCCACCGCCCCCCAGTGGTGACTGTTGGTGGCTGCCGGCAGTCGGAGGTGGCTGTCAGTGGCTGCCGGCGGTGGGTGCGTTGTGGTTGAGGTCTAAAAAAATTTTTAAGTGAAAAGCTCTTTTTTTTTCCTCTACAATTTAAAAAGTGATTTTTTTAATTGAAAAAAAAATGGTTACCAAAATGCTCCTTTTTTTTCAATTTTTAAAATTGAGAAAAAGAGCAAAAAAAAAATTTGTCAAACATAACCTAAGTTTTAGTTTTATTTATTGAAGGATTAAATGCACATAAAACTCCATACTTTGGGGTCATTTACACTGAACACCTTAGGGTTTGAATTTTGACCCCCACCACCCCAAATTTTCAATTTTGGTACACACAGCACCATTTGACGGTTTTTACTCGTTTTGGTGGAATGTCTGTTAGAAGCCAAAGGGCACAAAGGTAACTTCCTCCATATATCCAACATGGCAGCCACGTCAATTTTGATTTTGTAAGGCATATTTGACCGCCGGTAGCATTGAGACGGCGTTCTGCCGGCGACGGCGCCGAAGGGCACTGCTGCTCCTCGCGGTGGTGCGTATCTTGACGGCATCAATCTGATGGCAGCACTAAGTTGGATGGTGATGCCGGTCCTTATTGACGGTGGATAGGCGGCATAGTTGTAAGGCCGTAATCGTGAGGCGACTGTGGCGCCGATTGGAGCAGTTTATCGTCGTGGTGACGCTTCGCCTGAGCTTGCGATAGTGTTGCTCCAGTGCTTTTCGAAAGGCCTGCCATGGTGGCAACAACGACATCTTGATGGGATGGTGGTGGCTGCTTGATTGCGACGGTGTCGGTAGCACAGATCTGGAGGAAGGATGGCAGTCCCTTGGTTGTCGACAGCCTCTTACCTGTGGTAGATGGCCTGGCTATGCGCGGTGGCGGCGCTAGGTACTGACCCATGGCCGGCGGTGCTGCCATGGCTTCTTCATCTTCTTCATCTTTGTGTGAGAGAGATACAGATAAAACTCCAATGTTCGGATGATGTGGCTGCCAACAAGGATATTTTAATGAAGTGCCCATTTTGACCTCAAAATTATAACAGTCGTCCTCGAATTTTGAATTTCAACAGTCAAATGGTGCTGTGTGCACCAAAATCAGAAATTTGGGGTGGTGGGGGTCAAAATTCAAACCCTAGGGTGTTTCGTGTAAATGACCCCAAAGTATGGGGTTTTATGTGCATTTAATCATTTATTGAACTATTGATATGAAATCGCGTGTTCAGTTTTCTAAAAATATTATAATCAGGAGATTATTATGTTAGAATTGTCCTCCAAGGTTGGTAGAAGAGTGACACGTGATTGGTCAAAAATTATATTATAAATAAGTTATAACCATATCCAACATTTTCAATTAACAAAAAGTTGCAAACAAAAGTAAGCCAACGTGTCTGGGTGTGATCCATGTATCATATATGTGTGTGTATATATTGCTGACTAATTCCCCTGATGGAAGTTTGTTGGTCCACAAAGATCTACTGTTGGTTGGTTTGTAGATTTTAAGTTCTGGGCTCAGACCCTGAAATAATAAGGGCTAGAGTCTAGACCTAGGTTTTCTGAAGCTGAACTGGACCATGCCCAAAGGCCTGGCTGAACATCAATAGACCTTGAGGTTTAGGTCCAGCAAAGGGTTTAGGATTGGAGTTTGCAAAAGCTCGCATGAAACACAAAACCATCAAAGAGGTGTTTACTTTCCTAGGCTACAACTTAGACTAGAACCAGTTAGTGCTTGTTTGTTTCTGGTGTTTGAATCCAGTTGCAAACTTCCAATTAATTTGTTGGCAGTGCTACACTCAATCTGTAGTGCGCTTAGAATTAAAGATAGCGCCCACGAAAATACTGGCTTGTTTTAAAAGAACAAAGTGCATTATATCAGATCCAACGCTGAGATCAGAGTTCGACATGTCATTTGCAAAGATCAGTTATTATCAGTTAAAAGTCTAAAGATGTTTGATGTGATGAGTTATGTCTCTCTCTTCTCCATTACTTCCCTTCATATGACTTTTGAGCCCAACTGACTGTAGCTGCTGAGAAACATTCGACTGTGATGTAACTCCCCATAATTGTCTATTGATTCACTTTTAATTGATAACTATAATAACCATCGATCCGATAAACACTTAATTATGTGGCACAAGCTTCGTGTCCTAAACACTTTAACCCGATCAGGTGTCCATTTATCATTAATCACCCATGAAATTTATTTTTCTTTGTAACAACATATGACAACACCAGATTTTGATGACTTTTAAGAACGGAATGGCCGACAACATAATAGATGTGGTTTTGGTGAATATCACCAAGAGGCTAGCAGCTAAGAGTATGGTGTAGCTCTCCATAGTAAAAGAACATGTGTTTCTTTAACACCAATCACCTTGATCTTGGGATGGTCAAACACGATTTAATCTGGATTTAGATCAAGTTGTTAAATGCTTGACAAAAATTAAAAAAGTGATTAAATTAGCTTAAAACTGATTAAATTATAATCCAAGAAAAACAAAAATTATGAACCAATACTTTATTCGGAATTTTGATTTGATGAGTAAAGTACCAAATTCCTATAATGACCTTTAGCATAATTTTTTCAAACACTTGGATCCGTGAGTTTACCATATTCGTTTTCTATTTTTTGTAATGATGATGATGATGATGATGATAATAATAATAATAATAATAATAAAGATTCATTTTTTTGTGTACTTTTATTATTTTCTTTTTTTTTTAGTTTTGAGTAAAATTACTCAAATAATGATAAAAAACTGAAAACACTTTCATTCAGCTTTTTTCTCTCTGATGCCGAGGAAAGTGGGTTCGCAGTCGACGTTGAGGTGCCACAAGGAATACAGTCCGAGTCAGATGCCAAGTGTGATGATGTGAGACACAACAAGGGTGGAGCAAGGGCAGAGACCAAGGGCTTCCCAAACAGAGCCTGAGGGTGACAGTGCTGCGAGGGCGATGGCGCAGAGTGAATACACGACAACAGTTACTGTCCGATGCTTAGGTCCAGAGTCAGGGTCATGTATGTTTCTCTCTCTAGGATTCTAGAGTGAGAAAGTGTTCTAAAAATGTCTAACCTCCCAAATGAATTCTCAAGACCTCTATTTATAGAGGTTGAGATGATGATGTCATCACGTGACACGTGGCGCTCCCCTGGAGTGACACGTCACCGAGGGGGTCCACAGCTGCCGGTGCTCCACGGACTACCAAATAGCGTATTCACCCGACCTGCCCCGCACAGCGTCGCTTTGTCTATCTGGAAAGACTGGCTCCCACAACGTCAGTGTGGCCAGAGAACCCCCTTGATCTAGCCTCTAATCCAAGCCCTTGCAGAGTCCTACAGGCCTGGCAGTGGTAGGGAGGACCCGACGCTCGACTGCCAGGGGGACTAGGCGTGATGCCCTCCAAGGACATGCTCTCGTCTCGAAATGACCTGGGGTTATAGTCCATAGGGGTGCCGAAGCACGTAGGCCAGTTACGAAGACACCCCGGCGAAGATAGTGTCCCAGAAGAGTTGCCTATCCCGCCGGTGAGTCCTTGTGCCAAAGCACTCGAAGTGCGTCAAGGTAGCATCCCGGATGAGCCGTCTACCCGACGGGCGAGGTAGCATCTCGGAGGAGCCATCTACCTAGTGAAAGAGGAGTTGAATAGCTCCCTGATGGAGATAGTGTCCCGGAGGAATTGCCTATTTTGTAGGCCGAAGTAGCATCCTAGAGGAGCCTTCTACCTGGTCTGCTGAGGTAGCATCCCGGAGGAGCCGTCTACCTGGCAGAATGGGATTTGAAAAGCTCCATGGCGGAGATAGTGTCCCGGAGGAGTCGCCTATCCCCGCGGTGAGTCCTTGTGCCGGAGCACTTGAAGGGCGTCAAGGTAGCATCCTGGAGAAGTCGTCTACCCGACTGGCCGAGGTAGCATCCCGGAGGAGCCATCTACCTGGCAAAAGGGGAGTTGAAGAGCTTCCTGGCAAAGATAGTGTCCCGAAGGAGTCGCCTATCCCCGCTGTGAGTCCTTGTGCCGGAGCACTTCGAGAGCTCGGAGCGTGTCAAGGTAGCATCTTGGAGGAGTCGTCTACCCAACTGGCCGAGGTAGCATCCCGGAGGAGCTGTCTACCTGGCGGAAGGGGAGTTGAAGAACTCTCTGGCAGAGATAGTGTCCCGGAGGAATCGCCTATCCCTGCCGGATGTTGCACACTCTGGAGAGTGGGTCGAAGCATGTTCCATGACCAAGGCAAGGTGCGTATGGTGTGGTGAAAGGATGGACCGATGCAAGGAGCATGGCAGTGTGACAGAGAGCCAAAGGGGCACGATTGTGTTAATGGAACGGCGGAGTGAGTAAGGTGCCGGGGGCACGTGTCATGGAGATAGCGCATAGGCGTGGTGAAGTGTGTATGGTGCCCAGGGGCACGACATTGTGTCAGAGAGCCTTAGGGCAGGGCTGTATCAGCGGCACGATGCATGAGAGTGTTGGATTCCAAGATAGCAGGGGCGGAACCACGCTTGTACGAGGGGGTGCTATAGCCCCCCCTCAGATTTTAAAAAAATAAAAAAATAATATATATAGTGTTTTTTTTTCATTTACAACTTTCCCTTTCTCTCTCTCTCCTCCTCTCTCGGCCGGCTCTCACAGTCACCGACTCACCGAGGCACACCGGCACCTCTCCAGCTCTCATCCTCTCTCGGCTCTCTCTCAGTCACCGCGACACCACACAAAGGCCATCGGTCATCTGCTCGGCAGCCTCGGCTCATCGCCGTAAGGTAACGCACGTACCTACTAACGCCGGTCGGCGGTCGCCGTGGCGTCAAATGAAGCTCTCACGCCGGCATCTCTCCTCCTCTCTCGGCTCTCTCAGCCACTATGGCTCGCCGCACGCCGACACCACCCATCGATCCATGGCCACCGGTCGTCGGCTGGGCTCATCGGTTGGTCGCCATCCCCCGATTCCGAAGCGCGAAGCCGGCGAAGGCCCTCCTCAGTCCGACAGTCCCCACCCCAACTCCGACTAGTCCCCACCTAACTCCGACGACTCCGGCCAGATCAGATCTTCCAGATCTAGCTTAGATCTACCGTCTACGAGCCGGCAGACGAACCGAGGAAGTTTCGCCACTGTCGTTCGACGGTCACGGCGCTTGAAATAGTGAAATTACAGATCTGACTTTGAGTTTCAGTCACCGACGACATTGCGACAACGACGCCGTTCTGATTTCTGAGGACTGAGGTCAGTGTGCATTTTGAACAATTTCTTTTGCTATTGAGAATTGATTATTTGATTAATAATTTTAGGTTGTTAGTTGTGTATTTGATCATTTAGATTATTAATTGATGCTTTATGAATGTTAATCGTGCATTGAGCACTTAGATTTGAGATTGTTGATGGAGGATGGGACCCAATTAGATTGAGATGTCAAATATGTGATTTAGTTGAATGGTGGGTTGAAATTAAGTTAATTAGGTTAACGCGATAATAAAACATGACTGGAAAAGTGCACTTTGTTTTTGTGTGCTGTTTTACTTATAAAAATATTTATTTCCTTCGATATATTTTTAGGCCTCCCTAGGATGAAATCCTGGTTCCACCACTGCAAGATAGTATACACTACTTTGTTTCTATGGTCTACAAAAAAATTGTCGAGTATAGGTGTTATTAGTACCTGCTTGGGTTTAAGGATAGAAATGTATTTATATCAAAAGAAAAGGAAGAATGGGAATAATCCATATCTAGTGCTGAAATGTTTCTTAATTTCCCTAGTGCATTTCAGTAGTCCACGTTGCCCAATAGACGGCTGAGATGCATCCCTTTTTTTTTCTCGCTCAACCCCCTGTTTTGGGGTGGTTAGCTTATTTTTCAAAAGTTCCACAAATACCCTCTTCTTAAGGCATGAATTGAAAAAAAAAGTGGTAATGGGAGCATTTGTCTTGTATGTTCAAATCAAAATCGGGCATCTACTGTAGTGTGACAAGGAGCTCGGAACACATGTCATGGAGATGGCGCACGGGCGCTGCGATGAGCGTTGCGAAGACAACACTTGGTGTCGGGGGCACGTATCATGAGAATGGTGCACGGGCGCCGTGACGAGCATTGCGGAGACAACACTTGGTGTCGGGGGCACGTATCATGAGAATGGAGCACGGGCGCGGTGACGAACGTCGCGGAACAATACTTGGTGTCGGGGAACTTGTCATGAGAATGACGCATGGGCGCAGCGACGAACGTCGTGGAGACAATACTTGGTGCCGGGGCACATGTCATGGAAGTGGCGCATGGGCGCGACAACGAATGTCGCGGAGCAATACTTGGTGCCAGGGGAACATATCATGAGAATGGCACAAGGGCGCAGCGACAAACGTCGCGGAACAATACTTGGTGCAGGGGGCACGCATCATGTGAATTGCACAAAGGCGTAGCGACGAACGTTGTGAGACAATACTTAGTGACGTGGCACATGTCATGAGAATGAAGCATGGGCGCGGCAACGAACGTTGCAGATACAATACTTGGTGCCGGGGCACATGTCATGGAAGTAGCGCATGGGCGCGATGACAAACGTCGTGGAGACAACACTTGGTGCCGGGGGCACGTATCATATGAGAATGGCGCACGGGCGCGACGACGAACATCGCAGAACAATACTTGGTGTCGGGGGCACGTATCATGAGAATGGCGCAAGGGTATAGTGACAAATGACGCGGAATAATACTTAGTGCCGGGACACATGTCGGGTGTCCCGAAGATGGGATGTGAGCTGAGTGTACTTGTCACAACAAGATGATGAATGCAACATGTAGTAATGACAAAGTCAGGAGTGATGGTATGTGGTCATTGGCTACGGGTCATTCGGTGGTAGTGTGCGACTTTGGGTGATGGGCATCGCAGGAGTGATATGCGGTCATGGACGATGGACGTCACGAGGTTGATGCACGACGGACGTCGCGAGGTTGATGCATGATGAACGTCTCAAGGTTGATGCACAACGGACGTCGCGAGGTTGATGTACGAACGTTCGTAAACATTGCGGAGGTGAAAGGACTCGAGAAAATAAGTGCGCGTGAAAGGAGAGGCCATAGGCCAACAATTGTGGGAAGGCTAAGGCCAATGGCCAACTCCCAAGAAGGGAGGCCAAGGCCACTCCCCCTTTTTGGTGAACTTCGGGTGCGCTGACGGTAGGTGTTTTGATGGGCAATGACAAATCCAAAAGTTGCATTATGACGAGCGCGTCGACGTGAATTGTAACCACGTGACGAATAAGGTGCCAAAGTCACATACAAAGCGTACAAAGTAAAAAAAGTGCGAAAAGGACTTTGTGCAAAAAGTGAAGAATTGGGGGGGGGGGGAGAAGGCCAAAGCCAACCCCATGGCCTTGGGGGAGGCCGAGGTCCACCCAATGAGTTTGGCCAAGGCCTTTGTCCCTTGAGGGGGTTGCTCCGGTTTCGTCGTCGATTGATTTTTTTATGAAAAGGTGCTTGGGTGGTCACGGTGCAACGATCGTGCTACCGTGAGTGACGTCAACGTGAAATAATTTGTGACTAAGTCGCGCATGAAGTGCGCAAAGCAAGAAACACATGTGACTTAGGCGCGCGCACTTTGACATGTTCGATGCTTTAGAAAAATGACTGTTGACAATGTCGACGTGTTCGTGTGAAATGGGACCCCTAGTGGTCTATTGGGTATGACCAGAATAGGTTGGGAACATAAGCCCCCTGTTTGTGGTGTGCGCAGAGGGGCAACCCGAGAGGGCGCCGCACGCATAAACACTTGGAAGAAGTTTTTATGTTCTTTGGCTGGAGAGTAGGTGACGTTGTCTCTGAATGACAAAGGTGAAGAGTAGGTAGCTCGAGCCACCTCGTGCACCACCTATCGAGGCCTTGGAATGCTTGGGACGTGGACTTAAGGGCACGACGATGGGGAGCATGAGCGTGGTCGTGAAGTCAATGCACGAGCGACGAGGGTCACGGAGATGACGTCCGGGGGACGGGGGTTGCATAGATAACATCTGGGCAACGGGGTCACGGAGTTGACGTTCGGACGACGGGGTCGCGGAGTGACGTCCGGATGACGGGGGTCACGGAGATGACATCCAGACGGTGGGGTCACGGAGTGCCGTCCGGACAAGGGCGATAGGGATCGCGGGCAATGCAAGGCTGTCAATGTTGTAAAAGAGTTCTAAGTATGAAAACGTAGATGGGCACAACAGAGTGAGTAAGGTGCCAATGGCACTGTAAAGTGACAGTGAGCCCGGGGGCTCGACTGTATCAGTGGCGCGGCGCACGGGCGTGGCGAAGTGACGTCCGGGCGATAGGGGTCACAGAGTGACTTCCTGGCAACGGGAGTGCAGAGTGACGTCTGGGCGACGGGGTCGCCGAATGATGTCCGGGCGATGCGATGCCTGAGTATGGCGACGGGCATGTGAAGAATGAGTATGAGTAAGTGGTTCGAGCTACCTCGCGCACCACCTACCAAGGACCCTGTGGCTTGAACAATGCAACTTCATTGAAAACAAAAGATAGGCAACATGCCTTGGTACATGGGAGTTGAGTACATGGAAGCTTGCAACATGAAGGAAAAAATTACAAGTGTGGAAAATGCAATAGGCAGGCTAGGGCTTGGGCGGTTGGTTCAAATGTCCCGGGCTTAGAGTTTGAGCTCGCCAGATACAATTTTGTCGGCGAAGACGAACTTGAGGCCCCTGCACCACTTGAGACCGTGACCAACCTTCCGATGATAGGGGCAGTAGTTAGGATCTAAAGTCTTCCGGGGTAGGTTTAGTGTCAGCATTGGGCATGGTTATGGCATTATCATTGATCCACTTCTCGAGGAGAGCTCTGACAGTCTTCAAGTCACACAGGTATTCCGGGGCAGGCATCGGCTGCCTTTTCTTGTCAGGGTGTCCATCCCTTCCTTAGAACTGACGCTTGCAGTTGTTGTCATCATTACTGGCTGCTTCCGTCATCACGGCCAAGGCAATATGAGGTTGGGGCTTTGGGGTCTTTGACGGACCGACCGAGTCATAGGTGCATCACGCGACTTCTTTGAGATATCCCCAGGACCGAAGCTGGAGGTTTTCAAGGTAGACCTTGTAGGTGTCTTTCATGTTCTTGATGCAAATGGGTACAAGGGTTTCATCTTTGCTGAAGTCAGTTCATTCCAAGCACTTGTGATGAAATCGTGTAACATAGGTGTTGAGGTCTTCCCCGGGGTTCTAGCAGATTTCGGCGATGTCAACGATGGTCACACGTTCAGTCTCATAATGAAATTTGTTAAGGAAGAGCTGGACCATGTCGGACCATGAGTGGATAATACCGTCAGGAATCTGATGATACCAAGAATAGGCGAGGCCAGTCAGGGACTTGTGAAATTCCCGAAGCTTCAAAGTGTCGTCCTCCCCGTAGTGCTTCAGGGAGCCAACAAAATGGGTGATGTGCTCGCGGGCATTGCCCTATTTGCCATTGAACAGGGTGAATGATGGTTGCTTTTACTTAACAGGGTAGGGCTTGGTAGCGAGGCTGCCAGAGTAGGGAGCATGGCTTGACAGCTTAGAAGGGGAGTGGGGTAAGGATGACTGCTTGAGACGGTGAATGAGGGCATCAAAGTCATGCTTGGTGACGTACGACGCGTGTGAGGGTTTACGCCCTGTCGGGATGATTTGGGCACTAGAGCCCCCAGACGGTACAACCTGAGGCATCGAGGGGATGAAGATGGTCGAGAAGTGTTGGTGGTGGGGAGCAACTTGTTGGTGTATGGTTTGCATATGGGTAGTGTCAGCGGCTGGAGGCCGGTCGTTAGGAAGGGTGAAATGGAGTAAGCAGGGGGAATGACTTGTGTTTAGGTCTCGGTTGGTTATGTTCGGGTTAGGCTCCATCTCAATTGATTCGTGAGTCTCAATGTGCTTTGAGTAAGGGTAAGGCATGTCGTCGCAGGCTGAGTTGCAGCGAGTAGTACTGTTAAGGGCCCAGAGGACCAAGGCAGCGGTGGTCGGGACACTGGGACCTGAGCAGTGTCCAAAACTAGCCCAGGCCCTGAAGGTTGAATCTGAGGGGGAGGGGCCAACCCTATAGCTTGGGATGGCAGTGGGTGAGTAGCGGACACAGGGTAGCGAGCTCTAAGGCCTTGAGAAGTCGGTGTTTGTGAAGTCAAGATTTGGATGGATTTTTGCATTTCTAAGATGACAGCCATGCGAGCAGATTGAGAGTATTGGAGGTCGGTGATGGTAGGAGTAAGGTGTTGGATTGTGGCGTCGACGATCGCGGCCACATCGGGTGCCTCCATCGTAGGGGGAGCCTGGAGTTGGTTGTGACTGGTCTCTTCTTGGTCCTCGAGGTGATGCAACTCTTGGACGGCTGGGTTGAGGCTTTGGCTGTTAGTCTTGCGTTGCTGACGCATGGTTGCTTGGGTGTGTCGGGCACGGGACGAACGGCACTGCGATGCTCACCTCCCCAGCGGAGTCGCCAAAATGATGCCGAGGAAAGTGAGTTCACAGTCGACGTGGAGGTGCCATAAGGAATGCAGTCCGAGTCAAATGCCAAGTGTGATGATGTGATACATAGCAAGGGTGGAGCAATGGCAGAGACCAAAGGCTTCCCAAACAAAGCCTGAGGGTGACAGTGCTGCGAAGGCGATGGCGCAGGGTGAACACACGATGACAGTCACTGTCTGATGCTTAGGTCCAGAGTCAGGGTCCTGTATGTTTCTCTCTAGGATTCTAGAGTGATAAAGTGAAAGTGTTTTGGACATGTCCAACCTCCTAAATGAATTCTCAAGACCTCTATTTATAGAGATTGAGATAACGATGTCATCAAGAGACACGTGGCGCTCCCCAGGAGTGACACGTCACCGAGGGGTCCATAGTTGCTGGTGCTCCACGAACTGTCGAATCGCATATTCACCCGGCCTGCCCCGCACAGCGTCGTTCTGTCTAGAAAGGCTGGCTCCCACAGCGTCGGTGTGGCGAGAGAACCCTCTTGATCTAGCCTCCAATCCAAGCCCTTACAGAGTCCCACAGGCCTGGCAGTGGTGGGGAGGACCCGACACCCAACTGCCAGGTAGACTAGGCGCGATGCCCTCTAAGACCTGCTTTCATCTCGAAGTGACCCGAGGGTCATAGTCCATAGGGGTGCCAACGCAAGCCCCCAGTGCCAGAGCACGTAGGCCAGTCACGAAGACACCCTGGCAAAGATAGTGTCTCGAGGAGCCGTCTACCTGGTAGGTAGCATCCCGGAGGAGCCGTCTACCTAGTAGAAGGGGAGTTGAATAGCTCCCTGACGGAGATAGTGTCCCAGAGGAGTCGCCTATTCTATAGGCCGAGGTAGCATCCCGGAGGAGCCGTCTACCTGGCGGAAAAGGAGTTGAAGAGCTCCCTGGTGGAGATAGTGTCCTGGAAGAGTCGCCTATCCCCGCGGTGAGTCCTTGTGCTGGAGCACTCAGAGCCCGTCAAGGTAGCATCCCGAAGGAGCCGTCTACCCGACTGGCCGAGGTAGTATCCCGGAGGAGCCGTCTACCTAGCGGAAGGGGAGTTGAAGAACTCCCTGGTGAAGATAGAGTTTCGGAGGAATCGCCTATCCCCGCAGTGAGTCCTTATGCCGGAGCACTCAGAGCATGTCAAGGTAGCATCCTGGAGGAGCCGTTTACCCCACTGGCTGAGGTAGCATCGATGAGGAGCCGTCTACCTGGCAAAAGGGGAGTTGAAGAGCTCACTGGCGGAGATAGTGTCCCAGAGGAGTTGCCTATCCCCGCAGGATGTTGCACACTCCGGAGAATGGGTTGAAGCATGTTCCATGACCAAGGCAAGGTATGAATGGTGTGGTGAAAGGATGGACCGATGCAAGGAGCATGGTAGTGTGATAGAGAACCAAAGGGGCACGACTGTGTTAGTGGCGCGGCGCATGTGTACGGCGGAGTGAGTAAAGTGCTGGGGGCACGTGTCATGGAGATGGCGCACATGCGCGGTGAAGTGTGTATGGTGCCCAGGGGCACGACATTGTGACTGAGAGCCTCAGGGCAGGGCTGTATCAGCGCCTCGACACATGGAAGTGGCAGAGTGAGTAAGGTGCCGGCGACACGTCTGTGTTAGAGTTGAGCGCATGGGAGCAACAGAGTGCGTATGGTGCCGAGGGCAATGCAGTGTGACAAGGAGCTCAGGGGCACATGTCATGGAGATGGCGCAGCGCATGGGTGCGACAGAGTGTGTATGGTGCCGGGGGCACCTGTCATGGAGATGGCGCACGGGCGCAGCGACGAGCGTCACGGAGACAACACTTGGTTCCGGGGGCACGTATCATGAGAATGGCGCACGGGCACGGCGACGAGCGTCACGGAGACAACACTTGGTACTGGGGGCACATATCATGAGAATGGTGCACGGGCACGGCGACGAGTGTCACGGTGACAACACTTGGTGCCGGGGGCACGTATCATAAGAATAGCGCACGGGCACGGCGATAAGCATCGCGGATACAACACTCGGTGCCGGGGGCACGTATCATGAGAATGGCGCACAGGCGCGTCGACGACCGTCACGGAACAATACTTGGTGTCGGGGCACATGTCATGAGAATGGTGCATGGGCGCTGCGACGAACGTCATGGAGACAATACTTGGTGTCGGGGCACATGTCATAGAAGTGGCGCATGGACGCCGACGAACGTCGCGAAGCAATACTTAGTGTCGGGGCCACGTATCATGAGAATGGTGCAAGGGCGCAGCGACAAACGTCGCGAAACAATACTTGGTGCCGAGGGTACACGGTGATGCAAGGGTGCAGCAACGAACGTCGCAGGACAATACTTGGTGCCGGGGCACATGTCATGAGAATGGCGCATGGGCGAGGCGACGAACGTCACAGAGACAATACTTGGTGCCGGGGGCACATATCATGAGAATGGCGCAATGGCACAGCGACAAACATCGCAAAACAGTACTTGGTGCAAGGGCACATGTCGGGTGTCCCGAAGATGGGATGTGAGCTGAGTGTACCTATCATAACAAGGCGATGAATACAACATGTAGTAATGACAAAGTCGGGAGTGATGGTATGCGGTCGTCGGCGAATAGTCATTCGGTGGTAGTGAGCGACTTTGGGTGATGGGCAGCGCAGGAGCGGTATGCAGTCATGGACGACGAATGTCACGAGGTTGATGCATGACGGACGTCGCGAGGTTGATGGACGACGGACGTCGCGAGGTTGATGCACGACGGAAGTTGCGAGATTGATGTGCGAACGTTCATAAACATCGCGGAGGTGCAAGGACTCGAGAAAACAAGTGCGCGCGAAAAGAGAGGCCATAGGCCAACAATTGGGGGAAGGCCAACCCCCTTGGGGAGGTCGAGGCTGGCCCCTTGGGCAAGCCAAGGCCAACCCTAGGGGGTGGCCAATGGCTAACTCCCAAGAAAAGAGGCCAAGGCCCCTCCTCCTTCTTGGTGAACTTCAAGTGCGCCGACGATAGGTGTTTCAATGGGCAATGACGAATCCGAAAGTTGCGTTACAACGAGCGCGTCGACGTGAATCTTACCCACGTGATGAACAAAGTGCCAAAGTCATACAAAGCGTACAAAGTGAAAAAAGTGCGAAAAGGACTTTGCGTGAAAAGTGAAGAACCGGGGGGGAGAAGGCCAAAGCCGACCCCATGGCCTTGGGGGAGGCCGAGGCCAACCCAATGAGTTTGGCCAAGGCCTTTGCCCCTTGAGGGGTTGCTCCGATTGCGTCGTCGGTCGATGTTTTTGATGAAAAGATGCTTAGGTGGTCGCGGTGCGACGATCGTGCTACTGTGAGTGACGTCAACGTGAAATAATTTGTGACTAAGTCGTGCACAAAGCACGCGAAGCGAGAAACACGTGTGACTTTGGCGCGCGCACTTTGACTGGTTCAATGCGTTAGAAAAATGACTGTTGACAATGTCAACGTGTTCGCGTGAAATGGGACCCCTAGTGGTCCCTTGGGTATGACCAGAATAGGTTGGGAACACTCTCAAACTTAAACTAATGTAAGAAAAAGTAGCTAAAATTTTTTTTTGGTAAAAATAATAAAAGTACAGAAGCGTATTTTCTAAATCAATACGAAAATCATGATAAATGAAAAAACAAAATGAAAACTGAAAATGAATACGGGCCCCGCTACTTGGTAATTTTGTCACATTAAAAGTTTTCTTAATACTTTTTATCCAAACACGATCTTAAGCTCTCAGAGCAAAAATTAATCCATGGTTAAATTAACCTTTACTTTACATCTATTTCAAGATTAACTTTTGCATGATGTCATAAGGCTATTCAAGTGAATAAAAACGATATATCAAGAGAAAAATTAGGATATAACAAATAATTACATCACTGTCATTGCCATCTTGCTGATGTTGCAACCAACATCATCACAACCGCCATTTTGCTGCCACCATTATATCACCCTCCCATGATTACTGACACCGCCAAGTTGTTGCTACCACTACCATAAAAGACACTGCTACCAATATCACTGCTAATAGCATTGTCGCCGTTATAACTCATTTTGATCACCACGACCATTTCTAATGCCTGACACCGCCACAAATGCCGCATTACAAATCTAATGATAATAACCAGTGCCACCCTTACTATTACCATAGCAATACATCGTCGACGCCACCACCACTACTATGCCATTGCCACCACCATCAGAATGATGGTGGTGGCAATGGAAAATTAGAACTGTATAAGAAGACCCTGTCTACAAGTGAATGATGGGTGAGGCTAAACCCATCTTGGTCGGAATGCTAAATCAACGTACTTTTTGTTCTACCCGTGATCTTTTTTCCATGGAAAGATGTAAGTGAAATTCCATGAACTTTTAATGACAATATATTTTTGGGTGGAGCAAAAAAGGGTGTAAGTTAACTCCTCGTAATTAATGCTGGTTCTTGTGATAAATATATTCTTAGGAGAGTTTGAAGTTATTGAACTCAATGAACACCTAATTAAAGTCAATCTTAGCAAGGAGCCTATGTTACATATTGAAAGGGGAAAAAAGGGACCTTGCATAATCAATCTCTTTATTCGATCTAAAAATACAAAAAAGAGAAAAATAATAATTAATAAGAGTACAATTACATTGCAAATTCATGCCATAATGTCGCTAAAGCCTCTCATAGCAACAAGAGCTGTGGGTTTAGCCAAAAAATAAAAAATTGTAAATTGAAACAATTTTTAAATATTTAAACTTACAAACGTAAACCATCATAAAAATTACATTATAAGCATTCAAAAAGGGCCAAATCATGAATTGACGGTCTTTTGGCAAGAGTGTTTCATTTAAAGAATAACATCACATTTGTCCCTCAAATTATTCTCGTATTTTAAAATAATTATTATACTCATAATTTTACTATTTTTTCAGTTTTGGTTTGTGTAGAGATGTCAAATGGGCCGGGTTTGGGCCGGGCCAAGGGGGCTGCCAACCGAACCGGGCCGGGCCTGGTTCTGAGGATATCTGGGCCCGGTCCAAGCCCAGGCCCTAGGCCCAACATTTAGGGCCGGGCTTGGGCCGGCCCGGGCCCAAATTTCTTTTTTTTTTTAATTTTTTTGGCATTTTCTTGTTATTCAAGGTAAAGGTTTTTTTTAATTATGGTAATTTGCTGTTAGGGACGCTTTATTAAAGCGTTCCTAACAGATTCCAAGTTCCAGCCCACTCAAATTGTAACATAAATTGACAAAATACAGCAAATGTGGGGTACACGATGCATTGGGGTCAGCAATTTCAATACATAAAGATGTTGAAAATTTACTCGATCCCATGACCACTATATTTATAAAAAAAAAAATCAAAGACTTTAAGATATGTTATTATTCTTCGCATTACTTAAATCTTCAGTACTGTTTAGGGGGGAAAAGGGGAATAAATCCATTGGGGGGAAAGAGGGGGAAAAGTGGAATTTCAAAAGTAAAGAGGGGGGACCTGAACCGGGCCGGGCCGGGCCAGGGCTTTTTCCTGGGAAATGTAAGCCTGGCCCAGGCCCTAAAAGGCGGGGCCAGCACTGTTCATCAAAGGGGCCGGGCCAGCCCGCGGGCCGCCCGGCCCATTTGACAACTCTAGGTTTGTGTAACACTCTCCCCTAAACTTGTAGGGGGTATAATTTGTCAATGTCTTTGCATTATTTCCTCTTTCCATTTTCTTAACCTACATAAATTTTATATCTTCTATCTTCTCTCTTCTGCTGTTGCCACCAATCACCATCACCCAAATCATTGTCGACCCACCCACTACTCTCACCACTAGCGATCAACCCGCTTACAACCACTATTGACAGTCGTCACTACCTCCAAATAGAGCTGTGAATGAACCGAGTTGTTCATGAACTGCTCGTGGTTCGTTCCCCAAAGAACTCGTTCATGTTCTTTTGTATAATATATGAACCGAACATGAATAAAATATTAGAGCTCGTTTATTAAACGAGCCGAGCATGAACATTCCAAAGTGTTCATGAATGTGTTCGTGAACAACTCCTCTAGATAATAATTTAATTATAATGTATTCGAAATCCAAAAGTCATATAACTTAATTATAGTATAAATTAGTTTAAACTTGGAAGCCCTAAAATCAACAATTGGATCAAGTAAGGTGTAATTCTGGTTTGGAAATAACTGTTCTGAACGAGAACACAAATTTTCAAGTTAGAGTTCGGTTCGTATAAATAAACGAACGAACTCGAGCCGAACACGAGTTTAATGAACGAACCACAAACGAGTTCGAACAGAATTTTAAAGATTAAACGAACACGAACACGAACGTGGCCTAAACAAACGAGTTTGAACATACCTCTGTTCGGCTCGAACTCGGTTCGTATACAGCTTTACCTCCAAAGCCACCAACACCGCTTTCACCACTCGACAATCCTACACCGCCGTGCCCATCTCGGTTTGTAACTGCCGTTAACCACCACCTATAACCCAAAGAGCCGCTTTTTTGGGTAAAACATACTTGGTTGAAAAGTTATGAGTTTACATGCAATGTATAAGGTGTCCTTAGGTCATTTTAGGCGATGATAATTAATTGAAGTATTAAACTAAAGTTAGTTACATAATAGTAAAGATTAATGACAATATAAAATAACTTAGCTTGTGAATTTCTTCTTTCTATTTGATATTAGACTTGATGAAACTTTCATACCATATCCATTATAACTTATAATTTATTTGATTACAATCCACATTTCTAATTTTTTAAATGTGTCTTCGGTGTATGGATTACCTATTATAAATTCCCACAAAACGCACTTTCGAAGCATAATGAATGTGATGTCATGATCAAAAGACAATATAAAGCTAAGTTATCTAACCACAGCTAGCTAACAAGGCATTTATAATCTATAATGATCTTACTTTTTACTTTTGCTCCAATAAGCATAAAAAGAAAAGAAAAAAAATTTAGAGTGTGTTTGGAATTATGGAATTGATGGAATTTCATTTTAAATCTTCAAATTTTGTTGTTTGGAATATTAAAAAAAGGAATTGGAATTGGAATTTACGAAATTTGACTGGATTTGTTTCTATAGTGTAAAATCCGATGAAAAATTGTCGGATTTTATGGGATTTCGATTTACTTGAATGAAAAGTAATTATTTACCTATTTTACCCTTATTCTGGATCTCTCCAACATTAAACCGACCACCACCATCTTCATTGCCGCTACAGTCACACCACTATTATTACCACCACCGGCACCACTAGCACCACCGGCACTACTACTGCCACCATCACCACTATTGTCGCCACCACCACTGTCGTTGCCACCACCACTGCCGTCACCACGCCGCCATCATTACCACTGTCGATGTCGCCACAACCACCGCCACCACTATTGCCACCGTAACCACCACCACTATTGTCACCACCACCACTGTGGCTGCCACCACCAGTACCACTGCTGCCACCACCACTATTACCACTATCGTTGCCGCCACAACCACCGTTAACACTACCACCACCGCCACTACCTCAGCCACCACTACAACCACCATCACTGCCACCGTCACCACTATAATCACCACCACTGCCACTGTTACCTTAACTGCCACCACCACCATCATCGCCACTACATCCCCCACCACTACCGCCACCGCCACTGCCACCACCAGTACTGCCACAACTACCACTGTTGCCACCATCACTGCCACCATCACTACCACCACCGCCGTCACCACTGCCAGTACTGTCACAACTACCACCGTTGCCAACACTACTGCCACCACCACCACCATCATCGCCGCCACCACCACCACCACTGTCGTCGCCATAGCCAACATAGCCACCAATAATACCACCACCACCGTCGCCACCACTATTGCCCCCACCACCATCATCACTGCCACCACCACCATCATCACTGCCACCACTATTGCTACAGCCGCCGCCACCACTACTATCGTTACTACTGCAGCCACCACCACCACCACCATCACCGCAGCCACCAATATCATCACTATGGTGCTGCCACCACTACTGCCACCACCGCCACCACTACTGCCACCGACATCACTATTGGCGTAAGTTGACTACCACTAGTTATACCTTGTTACACCTCATTACCACCACTACCATCACTTGACCACCCCACCACTTCCACTGTCGATCTTGCTATCCCGTGCAATGCTGCCACCACCACCATGTGGTGGCACTAGCACACTTGAAATCACTTACCATAATTTATTTTTCATCATAAGTCAAGGATATAATTGTCTAAAAATTTATTACCTTTCCATTTCCTCTGTACTCCAAACACAAAATTAGAATTTCGTGATTTGAATTCTCTTTCATTCCAAACAAAAAAAAGTGAATTGAATTCCAAATCCAATTCCAAATTTGAAATCCAAATCCTAAAAGAATTGGTTCCAAACGGACCGTTAAAGTTGTTTATATATACTACTTATAATGAGAACACCACTTTTTGTGAAATTCATTTTTGCATTAAAACTGAAAAGCGATTCTGATGCTGACAAGTGTCCAAAGAAGTACTTTTCCTAAATTATCAATCCTCTTCGTGGATTTAGACAACCATTAGAAGTTATAGCATCGCGTGTGCATGACAGCTTGTTCTTATAAAGAAGGTAGTGTTTGAAACAATTTTTGTTTACATTTTTTTTTGTTCAGTTTTGAAAACTAAAAATAATATCGGCATTTGACAGACAAATTTTTTTTTTTTTCAGTTATAAACTAGTTTTCAAAATGGGGCTGTATTTGAAAACCTTGGTCCTGTTTGAAAATCATTTGGTTTTCAATTTTTTCTAGCACACAGTTTTTGTTTTTTTTTTTTCAGTTTTGAAAATCATTTTTTAAAACATGGTTGTTTTTTAAAATTCTCATTTTATAGTTTTGGATTTTTGTTTTGAGACCACAGCCACTGCCCTGACACCACCAGCCACCGCCAGCCACTACCGGCCATCGCCACTGCAACCACCACCAAAGAAAAACTCTAATCAAACACCCAAAAGAAAAAAATCAAAATAAACACGGGATAATCAAACACCCATTTATTTTTGTTAAAAAAAACTAAACTCTTTTGGTTTTTATTTTTTAGAAAATAAAAACTCAAAATTGGAAGTGATTTCAAACAGATCCTTAATTTTGGAGTTTTCAGTTTTCCTTTTTTTTAGATCCACCTTTCAACTTTTGTTGAAAAATATTTTATGTCTTTTCTTCACTTCAATCTTCATCACCAACACCCATCGCCCAAGAACACCAAACCACAAATTTTGTCAACCATCATACATACTGGAAGCTGCCACCACCAGTACCACTGACTAGTCCTGGCAAACAGGTAAACCGGCGGGGTATAGGTAAAAACCAGTCGGGTCCGGATAAAAATGGGTCTGGTGACTTTTACCCAGGTTTTTTCGGGTAGTTTTTTTTCTAGATCTGTACCCTACCCTTGCGGATAGGGTATTACCCTCAGGTAAATACCTTTTTTTTAAACAAACAAATTGTAATACTCATTCTGCTGGAGTTCCGTGTCATATGGTGTGAAGATTGAAGGAGCTTGAAGACTAGAGGAGCTGAAGACTGATGAAGCTTCTCGATAGAGGGCTGACGGAGCAAAAGATTGAAGACGTAAAGATTGAGGCCGTGAGGGGGTTGACTCGGCTGACAGAGTAAAGAGATGAGAGCCTGAGAGGTGCTGCTACGGCGGCCAAAATCTTGGGCCCGTCAGGGCAGCGACAGGACGACCTTTAAGCATGAAAAGGCTGAGCTGATGGGTGACGACCTTTGATCTAAGGTAGCTGAGCGAGTCAAGGACGCAATGATGCCTGATGATGTCACAATCTGGTCGCCGGGGGTGGAAATTGCGTCTCGTGTGAGATGGGCTGCGGCGCTAGATTTGTACGGCGGCATGAGAGGGAGAGAAATGTGAGAAAATGAAGGGTTAACCGGTTAGGGCATAATTTTCTTTCTATATATAGTCCAGAAAATGGGTAGTATCGGGTAACCCGAAAAACGACCTGGACAGAACCAAAAATTACGGGTCGATTCGGGTACGGGTCAAATTTTCACGGGTAGCTTATATACGTACCCGTACCCCAGGTTCTTAATCGGGTACGGATCGACCTGCGGGTACGCGTAAAAAATTGTCAAGTCTACCACTAACCAACATCTCTGAACACCAAACTATAAACACCGCCAACGATCATAGTCACTAATTACTGATATACGACCACTACTGTTCAACATACCCAAACACCAAACTTGCCAACACCGCCAACCATCATTGCCACTGACCCCCGTCATCACCAGTCACCAACACCACGAACACCAAACCTACAACACCGCCAACCACCATAACCAATGATGTTACGACCACCACCACCACCACCACCACCACCACCACCACCACCACCACCACTGACCAACACTGTCGAAGACCAACCCTCTAACATCCGTTCACCACCACGGTACCACCACTCCTATAAATCCAAATTCACAAACACACTGACCCAAATTGTCCTTATAAGAAACACCAGAACAATATTTCATCCACATATTAGCCCTAGTATCTTTGATCTGTGCAAGTAAATTCCAAGTTATTCAAACCCATTGACCTAATCAAACCCCAACAATTCCAAAGAAGTCCTAATTCGCAATCTGGTGCGTCAATGCCATATCAGTAGTTGAACGGAGGCAGATGAGATGTGTTGGTCGTGGTGATGACGTTTTTCTAGTTATTGTACATACGAATTGAGAACAATCTTTCAAGTATTAAAAAATGAAAGAAAAGAGAGAAGAAAAGAGAGTAAAAGGAAAAAAAATAATTATACAAAACTGCTATTAAAAAATCCATTAATTTTATAAAAAAATAAAACTAAAAGAGTTTTTAGTCTTTTTTTAAACAAAAATTGAAATGGTTTCAAGCACGAAGTCTATTTTTACGTTTTCATTCAGTGATTTCAATATCCTTGAACCCAAACATGAGCTCTGGCGAAAAAAGCGATCTGGTTACCTGCGACATTACTTCTATCCTAGCCGTGAGAAACAACCCCGACCATCCCCCCAATCTTTTCTACCCAATCCCCACAGTGGTCATCGATGGTTCTCTCAAGGCTTCTTTGTCAGAAGGCTAGCACCAACACCCTCCCCCGCGCCTAATCCTCCACCAGCTCCATGTTTAACATGTAAATTTTGGGCTAACCCGTGTTGTGAAGACAGTCCCTTTGAGGAGACCCCAGAAAACAACTCTGCAACTCTACCTGTGGATGGCTCTAAATACAGGACAACCACTGCTCAAAACATTAATGGAGGTGAGAAAAACTTCAAGAAAAATAAGAAGGCTCACCTACTGAGTGGAAATGATGGGTACTCTAACAATTACTGATCCAGTCACTAGAGAAGAAATCATGGTGGACTCTGCTACTACAGAAACAGGACAGCTAGAACCAAAACAAAAAGACAAGGCACTAGAACATGGTACAGAAATGTCACCCCATCTAGAAACAACCACAGCCCGCTGCAAGACTACTGAACGTTCCATCTCCAAATCTTATCGTGATGCTGTCTTCAAAAACCAAGACGAAAAAGCGGTGTACTTTATAGAAAACAATGAAGATGTCCTTGAAGATATGGCTCCTGAAGAATCAATAGACAAAACCAACTCAAGCATACCAAAAGTCAAGCTTCCTGAAGACATGATCCAACAAATTTGTGCTCAGTGGAAAGGCTGCCTAATAGTCAAATTACTGGGTAGAAGTATCGGATTTAGGGATTAGGATCCCCTGCTGTAACCCATGGTTACAACAGGGGTGCTGTGATCCCAAATGAGAGAGGGGGAGAGAGAGAGAGTAACCATAGCTTACATCCCTCTCTTTCTCTCTTCCCTCTCTCATTTGGGATCACAGCACCCCTGCTGTAACCATGGGTTACAATAGGGGATCCTGATCCCGGATTTTGAGCCTTATCTACACAGCTCAAAGCAATTTGGGATCTAAATGGAGATTTTGAAATTATCGATCTAGATGATGGATTCTTTCTAATTAAGTTTGATTCCAGAGCTGATGCGGAGCATGCGCTTAACGGAGGGCCTTGGATTATTCTTAGCCACTATCTAACTGTTAGAAGATGGGAGCCAAACTTCAAGCTATCAGAAGCCATTGAAACCACTACGGCAGTTTTGGTTCGGCTACCAGAACTTCCAATTGAATATTATAGTGAAAATGTTCTACGAAGAATCGCTATCATGCTCGGCCGACCGATTAAAGTAGACTTTAACATAGCCACTTCGATCCGAGGGAAATACGCTAGAATATATATCAAAATCGATCTATCCAAACCTCTAATACCGGCATATATTCTAGCAGGAAAAGAATACAAGGTAGAATATGAGTTCTTGCCAGAAATTTGCTTTGATTGTGGCCGCATGGGTCACCGGAAAGACAACTGTACTCAACGATCAGAAACCGGGGCATCGGCTCGAAACAACGTCACCCAAGATAGAATTTTGACAAAGGATAACGGTAACCTGCAAGAACAAAATGGAAACCTCAATGTCCAAATCCCAGAAAATAAGGGTCAGACATAGCCGAAACCCAATTATGGTGAATGGATGGTGGTGAAGAGGAGGACCCAAAGGTCCACGCAAAAGAAATACACAGATTACCCCACTCCTGGTCCAAGAAAAAACCAAGATAGCTAGGCTTATATGGCTAAACCGTCACTAGCCTATAACAATCGCTACAAGGCCCTAAATTCCCTGACCCATTTGCCCCAGTCATCCTTGGACCAATAGACACATCTAGTTCGAGCCCAAACAAGAAACACCAAGAACTAAATAGACAAAACCAAAACTTTGGTAGCCCACCCAAGCTGTAACATGACCCACGTAAGCACCAGCAAAGAAGCTACAACCATCCCCATGATGGTTGACCCAATTCCCATTGAAACATCTGGGGCAATCCCAACCGTTAAACCTAACCAAACCCCTAAAACCAACCCTAACCTCCAATCTCCCTTAGAATCGCCACCCCAGCCTGAACAAACTTGCTACAGCTCTTCTCAATTATTACTTCACCTCCCACAAAGACCACCCCTGTTAACGAGTCCCTGAGCCCTCACCCACCTATCACATGCAAACCCCCCTATCTCGTTCTCATCTCCTTAAGGCCAGATGACACATATCCAAGTCAGGAAGCTAAATTTTTGCGGAGTGAAAATAAAGGAAACAATAAGGGAAGAACTACTTCTATTCACGAAAACAGAAGTCTTAATCGAACAATTCCGGATGGTTCTTACGTCAGATCGATGGATAGAAGTAGAAGCCCCACTAGAGGTACAGTTATCAGCAAGAACTCACCCAGTTATAGGGAGGAAGAAAGTAGAAGTTCTATTCAAAGGTAACGCCCCTCTTCCCCAAGATATTTTTCTCCACAAGCACTCAATGACTACCCTCATATGGAACACTAGAGGTATGGGAAACAAAAAATTCAGGAGCCATTTCCACCAGCTTGCTCAACAATTCAAATTTCAGATGGTGGCTTTGATGGAAACTAAAGTGTGTTTCGAATCTATGGGAGACTACTTTGAGAAATTTGGTCCATGTCCACGACTATTGTAGATCCGGATGGCAGAACGGGCGGTATTTGGGTTTTATAGAACCCCGAGGAAATTTTTGTGACCCCTCTCCAACTTCACAATCAAGTGGTTCACGTGGAAGTCAAGAAAACAAACTTCGAAAACTGGGGTTTTTCAGTCGTGTACGGAAACCCCCAAATTAACAAGAGAGCCGAACTGTGGAAAAATCCATCCAACTTTGCCGAAGCAGTTCCTACCCCTTGGTTTCTCGCAGGAGACTTTAATGATTATATGGGACCAAATGAACGACAAAGCTTCACTAGTTTCAATGACTTCCAGAGATGCCAACACTTCTGCGATAAATATCAATAGCTGTAGGTTGATGGACATTGGCTGTCGAGGGCCTAAACTCACTTGGGATAATGGACGACAAGGTCTTGCCAACACTAAGGAGCGGCTGGATCGTGCCTTGGCAAATTTTGACTGGCGTCTCCAATTCCCTGAGGCTACCATCACCAATATTCCTTGTATGTACTCTAACCACTGCCCTATGATTTTGCATGTTAATGGCATTGATAATTTTAGATATAGAATTAAACCCTTCCGCATGGAAGCCATGTGGATCGAACACCAGGATTTCAGAAACATTGTCGTTAAAGCCTGGGGTAATAATGCCTCTTTCAACACTGCCAAAAATAATTTCAGACCGTTAGCTTCTGAATGGAATAAAAATACTTTCAAAAACCTCTTCCGGAGAAAGAGACGTATTATTGCAAGACTTAATGGTATCCAATCCGCTTTATCTAATCATTTTAGTTTCAACCTCGAAAAGCTGGATAGAGATCTTAAATGAGAACTTAACACTATCCTTGGTCAAGAAGAAATTTTCTGGAAACAAAAGTTTTCGGAAGATTATATCAGACTTGGGAAAAAGAACACCAAATACTTCTATATAACTACTCTAAAGAGAAGAAAAAGAAATATAATTGAAGGGCTCAAAAAGGAGAACGGCTCTTGGACCGATGACCCTGCTGAACTTAAGAATATTACAACTTCCCATTTTAAAGAAATTTTCATGAAATATGAGCCCCACCATTACCTATCGTAACTGGCAGAGTACTACTTTTTTCACCCCGGAACAGCAAGAGGCCCTTACTACTATCATTGAGGACTCTGAGATCAAAAGTACTGTCGAAAATATAAAAGCTAGTAAAGCTCCGGGCCCTAACAGTATGCCTTCTCTTCTATACCATAAATTCTAAGATATCATGGGACCTTCTACCTGTAACTATGTTAAAAGCTGTTTTCATAATAAAAAGCTGCCCCCTGCTGACAAAGATGTCCTTGTCTCTCTTATACCCAAAGTTGATTTCCCGAAAAAAAATAAACCAATTCCGTCCCATAAGCTTGTTTAATGTGAACTATAAGATCATCACCAAAATCATAGTCAACAGAATCCGTCCTTTCCTTGAAGACATCATCAGTCCTTTTCAGAGTAGCTTTCTTCCTGGTAGGCACACCATTGTCAATATCTGTATTACCTAGGAAATAATCCACTCGTTATCTCTTAAAAAAGGAAAACAAGGAGGTATGATCTGGAAAATAGACCTCAAAAAAGCCTATGAAAAAATTAGCTGGTGCTTCATTCGACAAACTTTACATGATTTAAATTCCCTAAAAACCTTATTGATCTTATAATGGACTGTATTGTGGGTAATAAGTTAAATTTCATTTGGAATGGTGAGATCACTGAGAGTATCACCCCCGAGAGAGGTATTAGACAAGGAGACCCCCGTCGCCCTATATTTTTGTTTTGTGCATGGAGAGACTTGGTAACCTTATGTTTCATAAAACCAGTGCCAAACTTTGGAATGGGCTTAAGGCTTCCCCTCATGGTCTTGCAATCTCTCACCTCTTCTACGCTGACGATATTATGCTATTTGCTAAAGCGGACAAGAAGAACTGTACTAACGTGATAAAAACTCTCACCAAGTTTTGTGATGAGTCTGGCCTTAATATAAATACAGGCAAATCTAAGATTTCGTGTCGACAAATACTCCTAGGCATTGCATTAGAGATTAGCTATCTATGTAATATTCCGCTTACTCAGAATCTGGGCAAATACATTGGAATGCCCCTTATCCATGATAAAATGTCTAAAAATCACTTCTCTCACATTATAGAAAGAGTGCAAAAAAGATTTACCGGCTGGAAGTCTAAGCTGTTATCCCTCAATGGTAGAGTTACCCTTGTTAAAGCGGTCTCTGCTGCCCTGCCTACCTATGCTATGCAAACCAAGGGCTTCACCATAGCTACCTGCCATATGTTGGACAAAATCAATAGGAATTTCCTATGGGGTGACACTGAAAATACCAAGAAAATTCATCTAATCAATTGGGACAAAGTCTGCAGACCTATTAGTCTGGGAGGATTAGGTATTAGAAAGACCAGGAACAACAACCTTGCTATGCTTCCCAAACTTGGCTAGAATATTATTCAAAATGCCCCGAAAACCTGTGTTGATGTCATGAAAAGCAAGTATAAAATCCCCACTAACCCCAGGTTTTGAAAAAAAAAGGTAAAAGGACTTCACATATTTGGAGGGGCATCCTAAGTACCAAAGAGTGTTTAGTCAAAGGAACTAAATAGGTGATTGGTAACGGAAATAATACCTCGTTGTGGGATGATTGATGGTGTGGACCTAGCCTCATTAATGCTGAGAATAGAAGAGGTAATGAAGAAACCAGAGTGAGTAGCATTATCATACGGAACAATTGGTAATTGGATAGAATTAGAAGCTCCTTGGATAATGAAGAAATTGAAGTCATACGTAATACCCCCATCCCCTGTTTTAGTTCCTTCCAAGACACTCCTAGCTGGGGTTACTCCGGCAATGGAGCTTTCTTTACCAAAGCCTTCTATAAACTTCTGACTAAGTCCCTTGATTCTAGCTCCCACATCCCTCCGGCCAAATGGAAGAGACTTTGGCATCTACCTCTACCACAAAAAATCATAGTTTTTTTATGGCTTGCTCTCCACGGTAGACTCTTAACCGACCATTTGAGGAAAATCAGATGCATTACTAATGACAACACTTGTCCCAGATGCAATCGTTATGAGGAATCAACCATCCATGTACTCTGGAACTGTGTCTTTGCTGGCAAAATTTGGAAACATTTCCTAAACAATCAACAGATTCAAGACTTCCAAAACTTAGATGTTGCTCAATGATTTTGGAAGGGTATTGATCTTGAGGTCAACTCTAACCAAGAAGGGCAATGGAAAACTCTTTTTATATCTATATTGTGGACTAATTGGAAATGCAGGAATCGAAAAGTCGTTGACAGCAAAGACTGCTCCACATAGGAAGCTATCTTCACCAGCAAAAACCTATCAAGGGAAGTCACTAACTCCTTTTTCAAAACTATAAATGCCCCGAAACCAAAGCTTTGTAGACTAATCAAATGGCATTTTCCAGTGACATGTTTTATTAAAATCAACACGGATGGAGCTTCAAGAGGTAATCCTGGGCAAAGCAGATACAGAGGAATTGTAAGGGATGATAGAGGCTGCTGGATTGAAGGCTTATTTGGCAGTATTGGCAAAAACTCAAGTCTTAACGCAGAAGTATGGGGCATCCATCGAGGCTTAACAACTGTTCGAGAAAGAAACTGGAGGCAGACGACCCTTGAATCAGACTTTACCGCTGCTTTCACTCTAATAAAGGAACAAGAAATTCAAAGTCACCCACTGCATGCACTTGTAGAAGACTGTCGGGAAATAATAGCTCAAACAAGATGCGTGTTGACACACACCATGAAGGAAGGCAACAAATGTGTCGACTACCTAACAACCTGAGAGCAAGCCAAAGAGAATTTTAAGTCCATCTAGTAGAGGCTCCCACTGAATTGGGAAGCCTTCTTGTTGTGGATATGAGTGGAGTGGCATTCGAAAGGCCTCCGAATTAACTCTCTTACTTTCTTTTTCCCGTTGTACCCAAAAAAAAAAAAAAATTAGGGGCTATACGCTTACACGATTTTTTTTTGTATTCTGTTTTTATTTTTCAGAATTTAGTATTCAGTTCTAAAATCGTATCGTGTACTTTTACTTTTTTCCGTATCTACTTTTTCAGTTTTTTCTGTACGTTTATCATTTTGTTTTCGTTTTCACCAACTTTTTCTGAACCAATCTTGTATAACTGGGAAAGCCATAAAATTACAGGAAGATTGCTCTTGTCAAAGCATCCTGCTCACAAGTTCTTGCAAGATGGCCAGAATGCCTTATATAAAGACTTATGGCTAGTCAACTGCTCACATGTTCTTGCAATCTAGCATCCTTATCTTGTCAAAGCAGGTAAACAGAGGACAAGCAAGCTACCTCATTCTAATCTCTTGGGAGTTTTCCCTGTCAATTGAAGGCTAGCCTCGTGCAATCACTCGTCAAACACAAGAAGCAATTCTCAGTCGCTGTACAAATAAGCAATTCTCAGAGAAGCATAACAAACCCACCTCGTACCCCACATCGTCGTTTCCTAAACCCCAAGCAAACCCAGATTTCCAGTCGGGCTCACCTTCCCCTTTAATCTTCCTTCTAAAAGATTCACATTAGTTTACCCAGTTCTAAAATCTCCTTCAAAACCTCCCTCAAATTCATCAACAAAACTCCAAAAACAAAACCCTCAATATCATTCACAGCCGAACCAAACATTGAAAATCAAAGAAGAGAAAGCATAAATTAAGAGGAGATCTGGGTTTCTTTTGGATACGACAAGTATCGCCGCCTTCTTTGTCGTATCTAGGCTAGGTCTTCGGCTCTGTCTCGGTGCAGCTTCTCTGTTAATGTCGGAAGATTTGGGAAGGGCGTGAGATTGAAGTGAGGAGTTGTTATTCATGGAAGGTAGATGAGATAAAAGAGAGAGAGCAGAGAGAGGATCTGGGCATCAGAACCTCTGGCCGAAAATTTGTGAACAGTGATATGAATGTGGTATTCTCTAACACATAAAATACAAGAAACGAAAAAAAGGTAAAAATACCCTTTCAACTTTTTCGGTACTGTTTGAAAATTTTATCTAAAACGGAACTAAAAATACGAAAACATACACGAAAATTTCAACTAGATATAAAGCGCGTTTCTTTCTTCAACATCTGCATAATTCATTCATGCATTCAGCAATGGGAGCTTCCATCCGCCAAACGCTACCTACCTCAATCATGCCTCCCTATTTCCTCGCCTGTAATCACCGATTCAAGCTCCCGCCCAAGCTCCCCCCACCAACACTCTATTTCGCCAGCAACATGTCGACATCTTACACTCTCAGAGCCTCATCAAACCCTAGGTTACAATCCAGCTATGTATTCACTGAGAAACCTCGCTCAAGCTCCGTAACCGTCGAAAACGAAGCCGAATCAGCGAAAGATATCGAATTTGGTGCGAACTGGAAGAAGATCGCGGGCTTGGTGACACGTGGAATTGCGGTGGCCGTGTTAGTTTTGGGCGTGTTAAGGTGCCGTAGAGTGCTGGCCGTAGAGGTATTGAGTGGTGGTGTTTTGGGACTGAGCGAGGTGTATTTGAGGGGTGTTTGGCCTAAAGTGTTGCAGGTTTTATACGTGTTTAAGGAGCAAGGGCTGATTTTAGTGGCGCTTTTGGGTTTATCGGCGTTCTTCTCTATGGCCGAGACGTCGATCACGACGCTGTGGCCTTGGAAGGTGTGCATTCTTCGCTAATGTATTTTATGTTCATCAGTTGTGTGCAAAAAATGTACGTGTATTTGCGTTGGCAACTGGAGCGATGATTGTGTAAGGTGCTGGTTAAGCTACCGTTACCTAGACGACGTAGTAATGACAAGGCTTGCGTGTTCATGGCTGGTTCACTTTATGTTCCACCTTTTAATCTGCTAATATAGCAGGCTTTCTTGGGCCAGAAACTGAGAAACTCTGGGTTGGTTGTGAAGCGGAAGAAAGAGGGAGGGAATCTGAATATTACTCATAATTCTACGTGACAATATTGTGGATGTGATATGTGTTTTTTTGGGTAGGTGGAAACTTTTATTTGCTAAATTGTCGGAAACAATGTGTGACATCACCAGTAGGAGAATTAGAGACATTTCTGGTTTTTAATGAGATAGGAAGTAATCAATGACTTATATAATAACTGATGATCTTAGAAAGAAGAAGAATATCCATGTCTGGTGTCCTTACTGCAAAGTTAAAGAGAAAGAAAGTTGCCCAGTTGGCCCAGGGTTAGGTGACCAGCTTCTCTGTATGGGTGGTGTTGGTTTGAGTATGACACTATGACAGAGTCGTTTAATATTAAGCTGCTTCCTATATATGAGCAAAGGAGAGAAGGTATCTGGAGATCTGGTGCTAGATCTATCCTGGTGCCAGCAACGAAAGGATTAGTAGAGCTTTTGGTGGCATGGAACTACATATCTCTTGGTCGATGGCTTCCTTTTGAAATTCCCTTTATTTGGTTCACCAGTCTTGTCCTAATCTATGGCCATATTTTAGTAGAATGTCTTCTATGTGGTTCATGTAATTAAGCGGCACCATGGTTTCGTCAAAGTTTTAATATTTTATGATAAGGAAAGATTGTGAAGTTTTCCTACATTGAGAGACATTTTGGAAATGGTGGGGAATACGACGCTATCATGCCTTAGAAAGGAGTCTTTAGAACATTTCTTGTAATGCTTTACTCCAGTTTTAGGCACTCAGGAGTACTTATTAAAGTGCTGCTGTTTCATTTGAATGAATGAGGGTTATTCTTGCCTGATTACCGTACATTTTTAGATGTTCACATGCATGACTTCTAGACTTATAACTAATAAATGCCTTCCCTTCAGATCTTCAATTGCCCACCCCTGTCCGAGAGCTCCGATCCCCCACCCCCAAATAAACAAGATTGGGTTAAATACAATTAAGTACTCCAAGATTACGCGAAAATCTCACTTGAGGACCCATGTTTTCAATTTTTACACGTCATGGTTTGGAGTTCCAATTTTGCCATTATTAAAGATTTCTTTCCAAATTCCTAACTTTGCTCCTAAACCGTCAAGGGCAAAAGCATTACTTCACCTGTAATTATGAGTAAAAAACCAACTCTTTGCCCCATTCCACTACCTGCCACCGCCCCCTTCGGCGGCCATTGCCGACTTTTCTGCCACCAACCTAACGCTGCCACTCAACCCACCAAACCCAACTCAACACCGCCACACACCGCAGCCCACTAAACCCAACACTGCCACATGCACCGCCCCTTCTCGGCCACCACGACACACACACACACACACACACACACACACACTCAGGCGACACATACAAACACATAGAGTCACACAACCACCCATTATCCCTCCCCTCCCCACACACATGACACATGCAAAAGACTCACAGTCACATAAAAAACCCTTAGCCCCCTCACCCCATTGCCCATCACCCACCAAGCCCCCCGCCCCATCCCCCCTCCGCCCCCTCACTCCATTGCCCATCACCTGTTGAACCCCCCCCCCCCCCCCCTCCCCCAATCTTACCACCCTTCCACCACTGCACAACCCTCCACCCACACACAGAAACACAGAGAGAAATATAGACACAGATGCACGCACATATTTAAAACATGTTCCCCCCTCCTCCCAGCCCAAAATCTTACCACCCTTCCACTACAACCCTCCAAGCACCCCCATCCACAAACACTTACAGACAAAACACACACACACACAAACACAGACAAACACGAAGCCTTACCACCCTTCCACCACCGCACAACCCTCCATCAACCCCACCCGCAAACCACCCATCACCCACCCCCACGCACACTTGCAAACACACACCCTGTGGCGGCATCTTCTCGGAGGGGTGGTGGGTGGGGCTGGGGGTGTGGCGGCAGGGGAGGTAGGTGGGCTGAAGAAAAGAATTGACGCTTTTGTCCTGAACGGTTATGTCGTCAAAGTTACAGATTTGGACGGAAGTACTTACTAACAGTAAAATTGAAAGATCTGTACGTGTAAAAATTGAAAACATAGGTCATCAAGTGAGATTTTCACGTACTCTTGAAATACTTGTTTAACCTGAAAAGATAACAGAAAAACGAAAAGGAAATAAAAAAAATATTCACATAAAAAATTGTATGTGTAAAAGGAGAGCTGTTCAGTAGTAGTACAATGTAGATATCACTGCTGCAAAAGTTGTACATTGACGTAAATGCTAATACTTAGGTAAATGTGCCACACACAAGGACGGATAGAACATTACACGAAGATATCTGGTACAATTTCGAGGTAGCGCTCGTAGACACCCCATTTTTCTAGGCCCTATATTATATATTCATCATAGGCTTTATTTTACATATTTTGGGCTTGATTTTAATGATTTTAGTCCATTTTAGTAAGCCTAGTTTAGTTGGTCCAGTCCAGTTGGTTAGTCCAGTCTGTTTAGGCTTAAGTCAGGTCAGAGTCTAGATAGGTTAGAGAGTTTGGGTAGTTGGTTTGGTCTTGGTTTCTATTTCTTGCCCGGTTTTGTATTAATCACATTTGTTTGAATTACAAAGGCATTCTTTACCTTCTGGAATTGGTTTAAAAGTAAATTAAAGAGGGAAAGAAAACTAGCCGATCCATAAACTGGCCAGTTCTCATTTACTAAGGGTTTTTTTTTTGTCTTTTTACTTTATCTCTTTGTGACGGCCAGGTTTGCGTTTTATTGTATTTATGAAGCTTTTTCTGTAGCCTAAGACCCCCAGATCTCTATATAAACAGCCCCAAGCATCCCTAAAGGAAAGGATTGGTAGGAGAGAAAATTTTACCTGGAAGGCTGCAGCTTTTGAGAGCTAGATTAGCAAAAGAGAAAGAAAGAGAGAGAGATAGTCTGATTTTGTCCATCTTTGAGTGGTTTTCATCCTATGATCATGGATAATCGCGAGTCAATGATCAAGCCATCTAGGCGAACCAAGTCTAGGGGTATAAATTGTTCCCTTTTCTTGTTCGTTCTTACTTTTCGTAGAATATCTTAGAGTAGCCTGACGTTAGTTTATTTTCTGTTTCCTACGAGGTTCCTTTTATGGTAAAAATCAAAGAACAGTTATCTAAGGCGTCCTGTAGAATACAATCATCAGGAGTAGAATTATGTTAGCGATAAAACTCTGTTTAGATTAAATCTTTGTTGGGATTAGACTTGTAGTCCCACCAGAGTTCTTAAAGTATTCAACTAGAAGAAGTTAAATTGAGTTAGATCTCTAAGAAACCATAGACTAAGACATAGGTCGCTTCCCTTGGGGTCGGTCAAACTACGAGGTTTTGATCTTGACTTGTACGGTCAGGTATGTAGGTCATTTAACCCAAATTGTCGAATTCAAACCAAATTTAGGTTAAGTTTGCCTTTATTTATTCTTTGGGATAAAAGTCACTTAAAAACAAGTTAGAAACCATTTAGGGTATAACGGGATGCTTAACACCTTCCCGTTATATAAATTAGTCCTGAAACAGAATTTCTGGTGTCGTGAGATTCGAGGCTTTAATCGGACAATTTAGAGTCAAATTTAGGCTTTTCTTATTTCTCATTGTTGATCATTTTATTGACTTAAAAGATAAGACGGTGATTCGAGAAGGAGACTTGGTCTTTTCGGAGGCGGTTCATCACAATCAAGGAAAAGATGAGGGAACATCGCTTGAGATGGTTTAGTTACATTAGGTAGGCTTTTAGATGCCCCTGTAAGAAGAAGTGATTTGTGCCAAGTTAATTGGGTAAGATGAGGTAGTGGTAGCCAAGGATGACTCGGGGAGAAGTTGCGAAAAAAGACTTGACTGCTAGGAATTTACTAGAGAACCTGTGCTTTGATAAGGGGAAACGGAAGAAAAAGATTCCTGTAGCCTACCCCAACTAGTTTGCCACAAAGGCTTGGATGAGGATGATGACAAGTTGTACATCTGTATAGGCGAAGAAGCAATCTAGTCATTTTAAAATTTCTGCAATATTTATGCACACGATGTGTCAAAGATGGTGATTGTAACCAAAGAAAAAAAAAGAAAAGAAAATCTGTCAAAGATTGTCATGCATATTATACGTCTTTACTCCACTCTTTTGTAAAATATCTACCGAAAAGTTATTAGCTACCTGAAGTATCGAGATTGCAATGAAAGGGGGTCTTCCTGAATTAATTGCTTGCGTCAAGTCTTTCTGGCCCTATGCTGCTTGCATGGTGGACGTGGGATGGATGTTTGCATTATGTGATGTTCCGTAGCAGGAAATATATCGACCGAGATCCATGGCTGCATCACAGGGTAATGGCTCCCTCAATATGGCAAGCCTAGATGGTACTAGTGGGTTCATTGGCAGGGTCTTATAATGCCAACTTCAAACTCTCCCACTTCTGATGTACTTCTGATGTAGGACAAGTTGTGACTTACCCTTACATCGCACATAGCGTTGGACCTCTCCTACTACAGCCTACGTGGGATCTCCAACGTTAACGTCTTGTAAGACCAACTCTGAACTTTCTGGGACAAGCTGTCAGTTATCCTTATATACTTGTCCCTACCTTTATATCATATGCAGCCTGGAACGTCCCCTAGTAAACAATAAGTGTGGGATCTAAGATATTCTGTAACGACCCAAATTCACAGCCCCACCGTCCCACCACAGGGCAATGTCTCCCTCAAAACTGCTAATCAAGAAGGTGTTATTGCTAATTTGTTCCTTGGCAAGGTCTCGCAAGACCAACTTTAAACTCTCCCACTTCCGATTTGGGATGGATTGTCACTTGCCCTTATTTCACAGAGAAGATGACCTCCCCTAGCACCAGTCTTTGTGGGATCTCAATCCACGCTAGTACAAAGCAAGTCTTGGATCTCACAAGAAACTTGCAAACTCTACTATACTGGGCATGCCTTCATGGTAGTTTCTGAAATGGTTCAACCTGTTCTAGAGGTTTTTAAGATCTTAAATACTTGAGTTGGCTATCCAACTTGTGTCTTTACTATCAAATAAAGTGTATATGGCATTAAAGGTGAAGCGAACAAAAGACTTGAAATAGTCATTTGTTTGTTATCGCCTGAAGGGTGGCTCAAAGAAAGTATAAACTTTCCAACAAAGAAATGTGTTTCTTGTAAACTCTGTCTTTGAAGTAAAAGAATTGCTTGCTCGTTTACAGGTGCGTGAGCTGGCTGAAAAAGAACCAGAGGATGGTGTCTTCAGAAAGCTTCGCAGTGATGTCACTCGTTTTTTGACAACCATCCTTATTGGCACAACGTAATTTTTTTTTTTCCGTATAAATACCTCTTAGTGTTCTTTACCCATCTTGTTGAAACAACCGTCTGTAATGCTTTGTCCTGAAAGTTTCATGTTATATACTCAGTGTCGTCAATATTGGAGCTACTGCACTCGTCACAGAGGCAGCGACGACTATTTTTGGTGAAGCTGGTGTTAGTGCAGCAACTGGTGTTATGACGGTACTTGCCAAGTCTTCAGTCTAATAAATAATTATGGCTTATCACTCCCCTCCCCTCCCCCACCCCACCCATACACACCCACACCAACCAAAAAGAAAAAAATGCTGTACAGGCGAATAGGGCATTATCGATGTTGGATTATGAATCTGCTATTATGGACACATGTCCCTTATCTCTATAGATGACCGTTAAGAACAAGTGTACTTACATTCTTTTTAACGAGCCTTGCTTGTACAAACGCCTAGCTATGTCACGTTTTCTATCTCTATTGCTGTTTCGCATGCAAAGTAAAGCAAAAAGGAAAAAAGGAGCATTGTTTATGTTGTGCAACATTTTTTTTGTGCTGCACGTGATGCAGTTTCTGCTCTTATTACAATAAATTGGTGATTCTCTTCGATCATTATTTTCTGTCTTTCCTATCCTGTTCAGAGCTAAAATATTTCCGTTTAGCTTCTGTTAGTGTTTAAGAGTGCAGCTGCATTTTCTCCTCTTGTTCTCCAATTAGTACAGAAACCTTGAAACAGGTTAAATCTCGTACTGGTTCTTGCCTAATGTATTAATACTTAGTAAGTATGATAACAATGTTTTGGCGATTCTCTAATAGCATAAGCTTTAAAAGAAGATGGTTGCTTAACATGGTATCAGTGCTGGTCGATCCCGGCCCAGCAGACATTGAAATCAAGTCCAACGCCACCTAATCCAATTCACCCACATGTTTGGCCCACTCAAAAGAAGTCTCCCCACAGATGAGGATGCGTGTTGAGGGTTATTCTCCCACATTGAGAGTATAATGTACAATACCTCAAGATATAAGCGTTCTGGGCTTCTCCACCCATTGCCAGTTTTTTTTGAGTGTGATGCTTTCATATGGTATCAGAGCTTGGTTTGCATGGTCTTCGGTTCAATCTCTCTCACTTGCACTTGGTCCCCTTAGATAATTGTGCAATTTGCTCTGCTTATTTGTGCACTTGGTGATGATGCTACATAGTTTGTATCTCCATGTGTTATTGGAGGCTTGCACGTGAGAGGAGTGTTAAGCATGATAACATTGTAAGGCCCATTCTCCAATAGCTTAAGCTTTTAAAGCAGATGGTTACTTAACCATAGGCAACTAGAGTCACTCCGTTTCTATCTCTTTCTAGCCTCCCCCCCCCCTTCTCTGAATGTATTTATCTACGAAAAGAGTTTTGCCCGAAATTAAAATTTTCTTCTTGGAAATAAGGGACCGCTGATGCTGATATCTCTGATTCAAATGGCAAGCTTGAGCACCTCTCTCCATATCTCCTCTTTTTAACTTGTAGCTGTTCAGTTTTAAGTTATTAACGTTCGTTTCCGATCTAAATTTAGCTCCCATGGTTCTCTTTTCTTCATCTTGGTCACACTGATTTCCTTCTTTCTTTTCTTTTCTTTTCCTTTTGTTTGCTGGGGGTGAATATGTAGGTTAAGGTGGCTAAAGATCTTGTGATTTATTTCAGGTTGCTATTTTACTCCTCACTGAAATTACTCCAAAAAGTATAGCCGTTCACCATGCTACAGAGGTTGCTAGGTTTGTGGTATGTTTGCTTCATAACTTTGGTGTTTTTGTAATGATATAACTTTGTGATGTAGTTTTTCATATAGGCTTCGTCCATATGCGTGACGATTGAGGTTTCAGTGCTGACAATCAGATTGATGTATTATACTTCATATCTCTAGGTCCGGCCAGTTGCATGGCTTTCAGTGATATTGTATCCTGTTGGAAGAGTTGTGACATTTCTGTCAATGGGGATGCTTAAATTGCTTGGTTTGAAAGGAAGAAGGTATTTTTTAGTATATCAGTTCAATTTTCTTCTTAGTCGTCTAGACCGGTCCTTTTGAGATGTAACTTCTGTTTGATACCTATACCAAGAGTGAGCATGCACGTAAATGCAGTATTCTTATTCAGGGGTTTTTTAAGGAAGGTGATTTATAATCTAATTTACATTGAACTTAACGAAAGGCGGGTGAGATACTGCTTTAGCAACATAGTTGCCAAATCAAGGCTGCTATGTCATGTACTGCAACTGTAGTTTTCTTTGTCCTTTAGTGTATTGAGATATGTATTGTGTATCTAATTTGTAGAAGGCCTGCTTTGACAACATGTGTGATGTGGTTCCATCTTTTAAAGATACAGGAAATAAAATTCTAACTTATCAAACAGACTATTGCTTTAATGGCACGGTTGTGATAGCAAGTTACATTCGAAATGTATGCCAAAGGCAGTCAAGTGTATTGCTTTAATGGCACGGTTGTGATAGCAAGTTACGTTCGAAATGTAGTTTTCTGTGTCTGTGTGTATCGTTTATCTTAGAAGGGTACTGCTTTAAAAGCATCTGTGATTCTGTTCAATTTGTTTAAGATTCAGAATTATATTCAAAACATGTGAAACACAAACTATATTGACAAAAAGGATTGAACATGAAAAGTAAGAAGCCCAAGATAAGAAAATGAAAAAAAATCTCCATATCACGTGTTAGAACCTGTCTCATAAGTTACCGGAAACACAAGGTTGATTGTGGTAAGCAATACTAGTTCATAGATATTGTTCAATACATGTACTATCGCTTATTCTCGATGCTGACAACTACAATTACTTTTGGTTAGGTGTGTGGTATTGACAATTATAGTTGTGCCTTGTAGGGTAGGCAGCCTTAGGCCCCTCATGTTTTCATAAACTGCAGTGTTCTAAGGCCCCTTATGTTTATTTTATGTTAGTGAACCGTATGTTACTGAAGATGAATTGAAGTTGATGCTCAGAGTTGCGGAGTTGAGTGGGGCCATTGAGGAGGAAGAACAGGTGCTTCTCAGTTTTGTTATTTTTTGCCAGTTCTGGTTGTGATTATTGACATTTCCCGATTTTATTGCGGTATACATGACTCGACTGTGATCAAACCCCTTTGGCAGGATATGATTGAGAATGTGTTGGAGATAAAAGATACACATGTTAGGGAGGTGATGACCCCTCTTATAGATGTAGTTGCCATAGATGCTGGTGCAACCCTTATAGATTTCCACCACTTGTGGTTGACTCATCAATATTCCCGGTAGGTAAAGGTCATTAGTAATTTGATGAGCAGTATATTGGTGACTGATATGTGGGAACATGGTTGTAGGATACCAGTTTTTGAGCAGCGGATTGATAACATCGTGGGTATTGCTTATGCAATGGATCTGCTAGATTATGTCCAAAAAGTAATGTATTCTGTCCTCCATAGTTGAACGTACATATCCAGAAGTTTGAACGATAATAACAAAATTTTCTGTCTCCCATAGAAAGAAATTCCAGAAAGCTCAGTTGTTGGAGATGTTGCACGCAATTAACAGTGATATACTTTTCTGTCCCCAAATTTTGTAGGGAGAAATTCTAGAAAGCTCAGTTGTTGGAGAAATTGCACACAAGCCTGCCTATTTCATTCCTGGTAGGAGCTCGTTTTAATATTTGAGGGACTTCATAGTGTGATTGTGGCCCCAAATACATGTCTATTGGTTGAGTTGTATTGGCTTGCTGTAGAATTGCCATACGTATGTTAGAACCTGTGCTTGTACAATGAACCAAGCTTTTGGTCTCAACTAGCATGGCTGGAATGACAGATGTTGCCTTGATGATATTGCAGATTCGATGTCTGTCTGGAATCTTCTGAGGGAGTTCCGCATCCGGAAGGTCCATATGGCTGTTGCTCTTAATGAATATGGAGGAACTGTGGGAGTATGCTCATTTCCTCAAGCTTAGAGTCCTACTTACAGTTATTTATTGGATGTTTACAGTTTTAGAAGGCATAGATCTAATGCTTTACTCAACAATGTTTTCTCTTCAAACTGGAAATATTGGGTATATCACTACTTCGAAGATGTCTCAACTTTTCTTAATTTATCCAAGAAAATGGAAACTCTAGACCTCCAAAATAAACAAAATGAGATCATCTGATCTTGAGCAGAACACTTAATGAAATCAGCTGGACAATAACTCGCTTTTACAAATCTAATTTTGAGTTTTAGTTGCTTTCATAATTTCCTGAGAGTTTGTGGTGTGGTAATGAAGTAAAGAATCGACTGAACATACACTAGGGCATTGTAGTATTATAGAAGGATCCTTATGCCAATAATTTGTGCATGAAGCAGATAGTTACCTTGGAAGATGTCGTCGAGGAAATTGTTGGCGAGATATTTGATGAGAATGACTCAAAGGTACTTCTCCATTGCTTTTTTATGCTATACATTAAAGTATGTGGATATAATGCACACTTGCAATTACCATGGAGATACTGTATAATATTTGGCATCAGCTGCCGGCTTAATTAAGTCTGCTCCTGCTGTTCAGGCTAGAGTGTTCCTAATCGAAAATTATTTTTATTTTTATTTCTGTGATAAGTAAAGCCAAGGGGAGCACGGTTCAGTTTTGGGGTCAAACCGTGAACTGACCCATAGCTCATTGGTTTGGAAAATTGTGAACAGAACCGAATCAACCATCATTGTTTTGGATGGTCCGGGTTGGTCTGTTTGGATCAGCTTGAGCCAATTCAAGGTTTTTCACCCTTTCCACACCTATTATTCAATTGGCCTATTACACGAAAAGGAAAGCTATAATTTAGACGGAGTGCATTCCTATTGATGCCACAATTCAACATCCATGTATACGTACTAACATAAAACTGCGTATTATTCTAGGATAAAAAAAACACAAAAAAGTAAAGTATGTTTTTGCGACTTATATACCAAAGAGACCGAGATAATTCAAAGGGGAATTAGTCACTAGACTTTTATAGAGCTCGCCTTTCTTTCCATTTTTTCTTTGAAGGTTTTGGTTTGCTTGGCTTTGTTTAATTACTTGTGCATGAGATAACCAATGCATATAAATCGTTTTAACATGTCATGTATTGGTTCGGTTCCGATTATTATCTGTTTCAAAGTATTGATTCGTGGACCGAATTGAATTGAGGTTGGTTTTGAGAAATGTGAAATCAAACGATTAAGTCTTTTTGGGGGTTCAGATTAGATTGGTTCGGTTTAGACAGTTTGGTTCTCACCCCTAAGTTTCTATGACTCACCCCGACTATGACAAACTATATCAGTGGTTACAATGGATTTGAATTTTCATTCCCCTGGGTGACTGTTAGCATATTATCAGTATATCCTTTATTGCACATATTCATGTGTTGAACTGAAAACATTTTACTTTTCGTAACCCGTAACCCTGCAGTCATTTATATTGCATGAGCAGCTTTTCAACATTGACCAGTCACTAGCGATTTAGTTACTCAAAACCCTTAGCCTTAATAAATTTCTGGTGTATTCTTGGTATTCATGGCGGCTGTAGTTTTGTTTTCCCTCATGCGTTCAACTGCTGAAAGCTAGTAATACTTACGACCAAAAAAAGAAAAAGAAAAAATTGAAGAAAAGTAAGTGATGCCTTCTTTCAATGCTTTAAATTACTCATTATAGGATCTCATGATCTATTTATACAGATGTCAAATGGGCCGGGCTTGGGCCGGCCCAGCTCAAGCCCAACGGGCCTCCAACGAAATCGGGCCGGGGCAGGGCCAGAATAAATGAAACCGGGCCGGGCCTGAAAACTGGTATACCCAGTCCAAGCCCTGGCCCTAGGCCCCATATTTAGGGCCGGGCTTGGGCCGGGCCCTGGCCCAAAATTTTTTTTCTTTTCTTAACTCTTTGTTATTCACATTTATAAATTAAATGGTTGGAGACCTGGAGCAACGTCACAAGCCTCAATTGGCACAACATATAGACAAGGGGAAGGGGAAGATATACTTGAACTCACTTTCATCATTAAATAAATGTTCTTGCTACATGGCGCCAATAAAAGTTTATAGCTGCCAAAAAATTAATAAAATAGTTGGTTGACAATTTTGTTTTTTCTTTTTATGATTTTTACGATCAAATTTTAATTGTATTAATTAGTTCGGTTGGTAAAGGCTCTTGGCATCGTCTTAAGAATCAATGACCGAATATATTTGGTATCAGTTAGTTTGACCGATAAAGTCTCTTGACATTGCACCGAGAGACGTGATTGGTTACCACCTACCTTAGAGATTCAAATATTAAGAAGAGCAAGATAAATTAGCTTTTGTGTAAGTCAAATGGTCTCTCATGGACTATAAGATAACTTGGATTATAATTAAATTTCAAAATGGGTTCGAAAAGGCATGTGAAGTAATTTGTAACTCAAGTCTAGTTTCAATTACAGGGCTCGAGTTCCAAATCATTTTAAACATGAAAAAGAGGACTGTGAATATGGAACTGGTTGTTGTTCACTGCTAAAAATGTGTGACGTGTAAACTCACGATGAGTCAAACAAAGAGTATTTCTTTACCAGTTCACCCTTTCAGAATTCCCTCTTCGACATTTTGTAACATTTTGTGAGAGATTTTGCTACATACAAAGATTCACATTAAACTAAAATTCCAATTACATATTAAATATGACCTAGCAGGTCAAACTAGGATAAAAATAATGAGTACAATTAAAGTTTACATATAAAGGGTTGTTCTAAAAATCCACAAAAAAATTAAAAGAAAAAGATTGAATGCAACACAACAAGTAATTGGTTTTGTTGGCATTAAAAAATTCCAATACAACGCATTGAGTAATTGTTTTAGTTGGCATTAACTTTTTTGTAATGAATGCCAACATTTTGGCAGGCTTAACGAATGCGGTATATCTGGGTTGGGCCAGTGTGTTCCAGAGGCCACTTTCCAGAGTAGAATTTATATCCTCAATAGCCCATACTTCAGAAATTTTAAAAAAGTGGGCCAGCCCACAATTTGGGCCAAAACCGGGCCAATTTCGGGCTGGGCTTTTTCCGGGCTTTTTTAGGGCAGGGCCTGGCCCGGGCCATTTTTCCTGAAACCTTGGCCTGGTCCAAGCCCAGGTCCAAGGCCCTAAAAATTTGGGCCTGCACTGTTCATACCAGGGCTGGGCCAGCCCGGGCTTTTTTCGGGCCGAGTCGGGCTGGGCCGCGGGCCGCTCGGCCCGTTTGACAACTCTATTTATACTATGTTCCCAACCTACTCTGGTCGCACCCAAGGGCCCACCAGGTCCCATTTTGTGCGACACGTCACATGTTCAACGGTCGATTTTTCAACGCTTTCAACAGGTCAAAATGCTCACGCTCAAGTCATGTGCATTTTTCATTGACTTTTCGCGGCAATTCATGACTAAATTTATTTTTGTCGCTAACGTACTGACTTCAGCGCCACCAAGACTTAACTCCCCCTTTAAGGGGGTCGGCCACCTCCCTAAGCGGGGGTCGGCCGCCCATACCCCTACCATGGGGGGACTATTGCCACCCTTTTTCCTTTGTTCGTTCGAGCACACCGTCTTTGCAATGCTCACTCATCACCTGTGACCGTACGACGTCGGTTGTGGCCCGTGCGTCGACTCTGCGACGCTCGTCGCCCACGCCAGACACTCCACCGCACCCATGCATCGCGCCGCTGATACAGCCATGCCTCTAGGCTCTCTGATACAATGTCGTGCCCTTAGCACCATACGCATTTCACCGTGCCCAACACTCCTATGACGTGCCCCTGGCACCAGGTATTATCTCGCGACGGTGATCGCCACGCCCATATGCTACAGTCATGTGTGATGCCGTTGGCATTGCGGCCATGCGCCACAATCATGTCTGATGCCGTTGGCATCGCGCCTTGCGCCATGATCATGTTACATTCCCCCGGGTACCATACTCATTCACCGCACCATGCGCCCCCGCCATGGACGTGGAACATGCTTCGACCCATTCTCCGGAGTGTGCAGCATTCCGAGGAGCTCCGTTCGTAGTGCTCCGGCATGAGGACCCTTCGCAGCGGGATATGCTTGCTACCATAGAAGCTATCAGTGTCTTCATTCTGGGGGCTCTGCTCGTAGTGCTCTGGCATGAGGACCCCTTGCAGCGGGATAGGCCCGCTACCATAGAAGCTATCGCCGTCTTCATTTCGGGGGGCTCCGTTCGTAGTGCTTCGGCACGAGGACCCTTCGCAGCAAGATAGGCTCGCTACCCCATAAGCTATCGCCACCTGGGGTGACTTGCATGACACTAGGCACGTCTGAGCTGCGACCACGTCCACTCACGTTACTGGTGATCATCTGCGCCCCCAGGATGATGACCCGCGGGTCACTCCGAGACGGGAGTAGGTCTTTGGAGGGCATTGCGCCTAGTCTGCCTAGTCCGCCTAGCAGTTGGTTAAAGGGACCTTCCCTCGCTGTTGTCAGGTTCTCTATGAGTCTTTTGACGCACCTCTGTGGGATTCAGTAAGGGCTTGGACCGGTGGCTAGGGCAACGGCTATGAAGCACAGGTGCGGCACCTAGGGTGAAGCACCGGCACCAGGTACGCGTCGGGTGCGGGTGCGCCTCGGGTGCGGCACCGGTGCGTGTCCACCATTTTTTTTATTTTTTAAATTTCTTAAATCCCGGGTGCGGATCAGGTGCGTATCGGCTCAGATTTGTGACCACCGGCCACTACCAGCGACACCGGCGACCACCGGCCACTCCATCGACACCGATAAGAACTCTAATGAGAGAGGAGACTGAAGAGAAGAAGTAGAAAGAAGTAGAAGCAGTAGAAGGAGGACTTACCGGCGACGGCGTGCGGCGACGGCGTGCAGCGAAGCCGGTCGATGTTATCTAGGCAGGCTGACCGGCAAAAGAGAGGCTGCTTTTAATTAATAGTGTAAGGCTGACTTTTGACTTTTTGACACTTGACTCTTGACCCTTGACAAAGTGTTTGTAAATTTATGTTAAAGTAGTTATTACAATAAACTATCTAGTACTTGAAAGAAATAAAAGTGATTTCACATAAAAAATTTATTCTTTTCAAATTTATAATTTTAATATTTATAAAACAGCCCACTAAACTTAACAAATTCTCATTGAAAGCTTTAAAATTTATGAAAGAGCCCATTAAACTTAAACCTCACTACTTTGTTTGGAATATTAATATCTTTTTACATATATCAAACACACATATTATGATTATTGAGATTCAAACTGTTTAAAAATTTAATACTAAGTGTATATAATTAAAAAAAAATTATAAAATTTGCCGTATCCCCGCCGCACCCGTATCCTAAAATTTTTAAAAATGCTGCATCCGCCTATCCGCACTTGTGTCGTATCCGCACCCGCACCCGCACCCGTGCTTCATAGGGCAACGGTCTTACTCTGATCATGTCGACACTTTGTGTAGTCAGTCTTCTCAGACAGGTAGAGCGACGCTGTGTAGTGCAAGCAGCGCGAATTTGGGAACCGGCAGTCCGACGGAGAACCGATATTTTTCAACCCCCTGGTGACATGTCACTCCCAGGGGATGACACGTGTCAGTTGATGACACCATGATGACACATGCACACTTTTCCCTATAAATAGGGGACTTTGGATTTCATTTTCAAGAGAATTCCCTCATTTGACAATTTCACTATCTCACTCTAGAATCCAAATCCTTTGGAATTCTAGAGAGAGAAATATAGTTAGACCCTGACTTGGACCCTAGCTTGGATTGTTGACTGCTGGCCCTGTTCGTCTTTGCCTTGTCTCCACAGCACTGCCAGCCCTTTCGGTCTGTCTGGGGGGCCTTGCTCTCTGCCCTTACTCCACCCTTACTGTCTCTCACTTTGTACATCTGGAAGCTGACTCGGACTGCATCCTTTGTGGCACCTCCACGTAGGTACGAACCCACTTTCCTTGGCATCATACTGCAATCTATAATTTCAAAGATCAAAGTCGACCTATGTTTTGTGTTATCCTTAAAAGGGTCGATGGAACCTCTAAAAACTGAGAAAGGCCGAGTTGGGTTGCTGCTTGGTAGGCATCCAAAAAAAGTGGGCAGATATTAGAGAGAAAAAAAAAAAAAGGAGGAAGAAGGTAGTTGAATGGCAAAGTGAACCTTTAGCATACTCCTTACAGACATGAATGTAAAAAGGATTTATGTCACGGGGTCTAATAACACGTACAAGATTCAGTTGAGTTTAATTGTTCTTAGTCTCAACAGTTGTGAGTTCTCGTTGGCTTTGACTGTCTTAGCAATTAGCTTACTTCTGCCTATGACACAGAATACTGCAGAAAACGCTTAATTGCAAGTAAAATGTTCTTGTCAGCAAATTAATCCGTGATCCTGCTTGTCCAGCCGCAAAGATATCATTAGATTCATCATGAGTAATCATTTTTGGGATGGTTGTTTTGATATCTTAAGAAAAAGACATGCAGTTGCAGTGGTTGTAAGTTCTGTTGTGATTTTGGAACGATCAGTGTGTATATGTTGCAGGTGGTTGTATCATGTCTATCTTAACTTTGTCTTAGTTTATTGCTTGTGTGTTACATTTAATTACTTTGTTGACTTCAATTATGTAATTCTTTTCATGTTTCGTCATTTATGATCTTTGTTTATTTGTTTTTGCATTTTACTTGGGTCATTAAATTGACGGCGTTGTCTTCTTGTACTTTTGCAAAATCTACAGGAGGAAATCCAAAAAAAAACTGGTTATGTAGTAATGCGAGCAGAGGGAGTTTATGATGTTGATGCAAATACATCAATTGACCAACTCTCGCAGGATCTTGATATAATTTTGCCAGAGGTACATCCCTTTTATAGTTTGTTGTGAGTTATCTCCTGCACTTCATTTTGGCGTTTGATTCTGACATCATTCCTCCTGTGTTTTCTATTTGATTTGTGTTTTAAGTAATTTTGGGTATGTAGAGAGTAACATCTCAGGCAAACTAGGCATCCCTTTTAACCAGAGGAACCAGGCAACTTGCATACACCTAAGTTGGACGGTATTCTCACCGACTCCATCCAGTTCTTGTTTAGTTTGTTGAATGTTTAGGCATGAGGTCAAGATAGATCACAATTCTCTCTTTTTGCACCTTTTTGATGGGGTGAACGTGCTGTGATTTTCCTTAAATAAAACACTAGTGTCACATTTTAGTATTTTGAAGAAGGATAAGATGATCCGCCCATTTAATTAGCCAAACTTTCTGCTTCTGAAAAAGGACGCCTGCTGGTAACTCGCGTGTATCTCCCTTTGTTTCTTAAATTTCATTCAACATCATGGCTTGTTGTTTCTTTAATTTGACTTTTTTGGTTCATCGCATTACAGAGCCATCAATACGAGACAGTATCGGGTTTTGTATGTGAAGCATTTGGATATATACCACGGACAGGTGAGAGTATCAGAGTAATGCTGGAGAAGGCAAAACACGATGATAACAATGATTACAATGAGGCGGAATCTGACTGTCAATTACAGAAGGATACCCATCAAACTTTCAGACTTGAGGTACTTCTAACTATGCCTTTTCACTAGGTATGACGTGTTGCTTTTAAGTTGTCTGAATATGCATAGTAAGACGATTGCGGGATAACCTAGCAATTAATGGGAGAAAAGTCCTTGGCATTCGGAATCAGCTGTTTTGCAATTGGGTGCATCCTGATGGCATACCTAACTCCTGAACCACCGTTGTTACTCAGGAGATTTCTCTGGCCAGGACTAATTTACAGTGGTTAGCTTGAGGACCAGATTCGCATTCTGAGAATCAGTCATCTGTTTCCCTTGTAGTGCATATAGTGTACCCAAGAAATCCTGCTTGATGTTTTTAGTCCCATCCAATCATCTACATCATGAAAAATGTTTTCTCTAGCATAATGCCATATAGAGGGTTCCTCAACTTTACTCAAGTTAACGAGAAAATTGCAACTCAGAAATCTTGAGTTTCCATTTTATTGTAGTTCAGATAATTGCAATTCCAAATTATTGCTCCTATTTACCCTTTTTTCTGGACTGCTATACAATCAATCACATCACTTCTTTGAAAATGACCAAGAATTGGGAGTTATAAGGCTTTTCACCGCAGTTTTCCTTCTGCTGATCCAAATGGTTTGCATTTACATTTAGAAGGTGACCTTAATCCACACTTGATTGAGATTGGGTATTTGCTTCTACCTCGCACACGATTGACATTGATTGCAAATATCCTTGTTGAGCATATTGTGGCATGCCTCACAGCATAAATCAGTGTTTTTTCTTGCACTCCTCTATAAAGTCTTTCTCTAGTCCCAAGAGTTGATTATGTAGTAGGCTAGGCAACTTGCTATTCTAGAATTGATTTGTATCTCGTATGCTTCTTTATGTTGCAGATATTGGCAGGAAATTGTAGAAAGGTGAGTGCTGTTCAATTTGAAAGGATAAATCAAGATACAACGACAGAGAGCAAAGAGGTCGTTCGCTTGGTCCCCAGAATCTTGAGAAGGAAGTTAAGAGATAGCGAAGATTCAGCACGGAGTGACACTGAAGATTCAGGCCATAATGATGAAGATTCAGGCCCGTGAAGACGGCTCCTCTGAATGCCATGTAATTGCCAGTAAGTGAAGTTGATGATGAGAGTAATAGTAGACAATAGTTACAAGCGTTTTCTTATTCTACTCCTTTCTTACAGTAAATTGCGGAGGAAGAAACAAAAAAGGAAAGAAAAGGCTCGGCAGATTGATGAAAGCATCTACAAATGAAGAGAAGTATCAACGTCAGATTTCTCGTAATTTTGCGATCTGCTCATAGTTGCTGCACGGGCAGACCATAAGTTTGTTGAGGGTGGAGTCGTCATGGGTCGAAAATCTACTTGCTTGTTAAACAAGTTGAGTCCGAGGGACAGCGTATCTTGAACAGGAGGTCTTGACGGAAAGATTGTAGCAGGTTGTAAGTTTAACTTGGCAGGCTCAAAACATTTTCTCGGGCTGATCTGCTCAGACTCTGAGAAGAGTCTTAGTAGCTCTCTCTCCTCTCTCTTCTCCCTCATTTTTTCCAACTGTCTGAATCTTTCTTGTAGGAGAGCAATGGAGGAACCCATAGCGGTTGTATCCCCACTCTGCCTTCCCATGGAACGAGTGCTGTAATATTGCATTGGACTTCAAGGCGAGCTTTAAGTTTTTGGCTGGTTGGTGAGATGAACCTTGGCTTTTGAGAGCTTTATAGGTACATGTACATTTGTATGAGAAGAATGTTTTCCCATACACGAGAAGAATGTTTAGCTGTTGGCACTAATATATAGACGATGAGCCTTCCTAATTGATTCTGGGTGACGCAAGGAAGAAGAGAATCGGCAAGCGTGGAACAAAGTCCAAGAAGAAAGGTGGCAATACGGCGCGTACGCGAAGGCAAGAGGACTTTGTAGGGGAGCAAAATGGCAAGTGCAAAACTCCAAATGGAGCTGGAGAGTAGCATTTGGAAGGTGGGTTTGAAGGAATAAATGGTTAGGTGATGCTGTGTCGGCTTGTCTTTGAAAGTCCTTTGCGGCATCGTAGAAGATGGTACGTCTTTTGGTTGGTATTGAAGGGCTTTATTGTTTCTTATCTGTTGTGCTTTCTCGACCTAAACTTTTGCCATGTTTCTCTTTCACTGGAGTAGACATGGGAGCAGTAAGGTCGTGGAGAAAAGACAGGAATCAGAATGAATATTTTTGGGGGTTTGGTTGTTTTCAGTGGACCCTTTTGTGTCACCTAAAATGCCATTTTCTGATGTTAAATAAAGGCAAGGCATAAGAAGGGATAAATAATTGCAATGCCTTTTGGACCCCCTGTAATGGTCTGTTGCAAGAACCCCAACAAGAAAACGAAAATGAAATCTGCAAAAGCTTTGTCAAAATATTCATAAGACAGAATTAACTTTTGCTGTTCAAATTTTTTTTTCTATCTGCTATATGTTTTTTCTCCTTAATGGAAATGTTTTTTAGCACGAATATTTGATCTGTACCCTACTGATATTTTTCTTCTGTTAGTAAAATTGTTTGATTGCAATACATGATAAACCCCAAAGCCTTCGATATTTATTTATAAACTTTGGGGTTTCCGCCGTATGTTTTGGCAATTTTTGGGATTCAGGGTGCAAAAAGTCTATACGAAAAAAATGAAAAACAACAATTAGCTATGGTGGCGACTTTTCGTCCTAAAAAATAGGCATATGATAACTTGATGTGATTTTTTTTTTTTTGAAAGATAAGAAATATATACCATCCAGAAAGTGGTAATAATAGTATGAGATTAACAATCCTGATCTCCCAAGCTGACACGCATATATTTACACTATCGAAAGCTGACCACAATGAAGCCACGTTACACATGATAAAAGGAAACACACACTACATATAGATCATTGCATTCAAAAAATACACAGCTTGTCATCAACTTCTGGCAGAATCCGCACTCATATTCCACCATTCTCGATGTATGAAAAATCGTGTGTGCTGCTCGTACCCTACCATTCTCGATGTACGAAAAAAATGCGTGTGCTTCCTGGGATGCCAAGCCACATGCAGAAGACACATAATTTGCTGTGAATTAAAGAACTTTGAGGCTTCAAATTAAGGCGGCTGCCTCATGCGCACGCGAACCGACCTTTTTGTCCAACTAGTGTGTCCGATCTTGTGCAGAGCTATCTTGTCAAACCCTTGGCGGAGGGTTTCTCGGTTATATCTGCTATCATACCTAACGACAATCAGTAGTTAATGGTCCTTCTTGATCTATTGCAGAGACAAATTACTGAAATTCTGCTGATTGAGATTTAATCGCGAATATTATGAAGATTGAATGATTGGAATAAGCTAGTGCTTGAGCCAGAAAGCACCAATTTCTCCTTTTAGAAACTTTTTTTTTTCCAATCCTTTCAGAAACTTGAATACTTCTTTCGGTTTATATTTGTACCAGTTAACGTGACACACGCGATGTCCGGTATGAATTTTGTTAAAAAGATCAAGCATCACATTATAAATGCTTATTGTCACATTTAGTAGAATATAATTAATTTGTAAAAATTAAATGTCTTTATAGGTAGTTTTTACCATTTAAGATTCGTATGTTGTTTTACTTTTAAATTTTTTTTGGAATGCCACTTGTCATTATTTTAGATAGCTAGTTATGTAACATTAAAATAGGTAACCAAAATGGTCATTCTCTTTTATATATATAGTACAAATATAATAAGTTAGGTTAGCCCAGGTTTCATATGTGTAGGACAACCTTCCTATTCCAAATCAGACTTTGGCCCAATTAAGTGTTTATTTGGGCCAAGTAGAAGATCTTTTCCATACTCAGTTTTATAGAATGACCCTAGAGTTTTTCATTACTGACATGGCCAAACTGTAATAAATGGTAGGCGAATTAGTGGCCAACTTCACAGAACGATTCAAGCAAGTCAAACACAGAGCCAAAGTTTATATACTTGAATTCAAGTTTGGGAAGTTAGTTCTGAAGAACTGTTGCAGAGCAAGAAAACAAATTAACTCAAAGGGAACTTACTGTAAGGTATCCAAAGTTGGGGTTATGCTACAGAAGATCAATTTGACGTTTGTTTTTTTCTTTTTTGTGGTTAATAAGAGAGCGACCTAAAATAGAAATAGCATTGTACTGGTTACACATTTTTAGTATCTAGTTTGAGTCATGACATACCATGACATACAAATTTACAAAAGCATGAAATCTTACGATTATATTTACATTAGGCCCGTCAAAAAGCTAGGTATAAGGAACGACTGAATTACAAAAGATTTTACTGGTTTAGTCGCAGAACTCCTGCATTTGGGCATGACATGCTAGATTTGACAATATGTGTGCCTCCATTAGCAAGCCAAATCTCACTTTTTTCATACAAAAGGAGTGGAATTCTGATAATATAAAACAAAAGTCATATAAAACCGGTGCCACTAGATCCAAGATGTCGTCGGTTTCATAAAGCTGTGAAAGAAGAAATGTAGAGTCAGTTAGTACAGTGATATGATAAATCTGTTTTGTAAGGGCCCAATGCGTGACCCTTAATAATCCATGTCCCAATGCTGAAAACAAATCAGATGAAGGAAATGTGAATGTTGCTGATTCATGTATGCACAGATGCTGGTCATAGTTTATAATGCCAAGCCCAGTAGTAAGGTTGGTGGTATTGAAGGACAGATGAATAGCTACAAGATTGTTTGAATTTTCTAAACAAGGTCAGGGTGTATGTGTTAAAGTTAAAGTTGCGCAGCTGCTTGAAATATAAGACGGAGCGTGGCAATTAGGTTAGGGAAGATTTCTAGGTTGGGAGGGTAGAGTTATTGTGAACTTGATAAGGTTAGACACAGTGTGTTGGATTGTTGTATCACTATGATGGGATTAAAAGGGATTTGTCTAAAAGAAAGGTTATTTCTATAAATCCAGATAAGCCATAAGATAGTAAATATACATAGGCACATTAATGTGAAAGAGTTCTTTTTGAGAGGGCCATTTATCCATGCAATAAGCCATTTGACGATCCGTCAAAGATATTTGAAGTTCTAATCCCCAATGATAGTCCAAACCAAATAGGCCGGACCATAAAGCATTGAAGGAAAATGTGGTCACTGGTTTTCGGTGCCATGTTACAAAGGGGACATGAGGCCGCATCAATGAGAGAGAGAAGCTGGAGTTTAGATTGTAGTGGAAGGCGATCGCACAGAAGTTGCCATATTAGGAGGATCATTTTGGGTGGTAGCAGTAACTTCCATAGGTTAATCCATTCCTAGCATGAGTAGGGACTGAACCAGTGCATCGTGCACCACTACTTATCAGTGTAAAGAAGGAATCTTGATAAAGCATGTGATATACCGAAGCCACTGCGAATACCCCATCTATTGTTTGGCTCCTGATTTTGTGATCCTCAAAATCTTGAGATGAAATGTAGATGGCTTATAAAGCGCGAGAGATCTTAGAGGAAACATGTGAGTCACCAAAGTTTGGTTCCACTCACAATTGTTAATAAGTTCACTTACTTTAGTGATGGCCGTACCAGTTCCCCTATGTCTGTTCAAGTCTGTTGATGGCATGTTCGGAATCCAGTTCTCTTGCCAAAGAAAAATTTGAGATCCGATGCCTACATGCCATCGAAGCCCTTGAAGTAGGACTTTACGACCAGCTATAATGATGTGCCAACCCCAAGAGAAGTTACCTTTTGAGGGGGAATTGAGAAAGTATCGCGCATACAGTATTTACCCTATAAGACTCTAGATATTAATTTGCCAGCATAATTTAATCAGTAAGGCCTTATCGAATAAGCTTGGATCTCTAAAGTTGAGTCCACCCTCGTCTTTCCCCCTACAGATAGTAAACCAACTGATCCAGTGAATACTTTTTCGCTTTTCCTTCTAGAAATTGCTTAAAATAACATTGATTTCCTTACAAACAGATTTTGGAAAAGGCATACCTGCATATGGTAGATTAGGAGAGATGAGAGGACCGATGTTATTAGAGTTGCTCTTCCTGCTTTGTTAAGCATACACCCTTTCCATCCAGCACAGCGACCTCAAATTTTTTTGTAAAAATTCCTTCAAATACTCTTTTCTGCGGGTAATAATGTCAAGAGTACTACCCAAGTACTTTCTGAAATTGTCTGAGTATGTAATACCCAATATATATTGGAATTCTTGCTTTCCACCTGTACTTGTGTTGGGGCTAGTGATTATGAAGGATTTGCGGTGATTTACCAGTTGCCCTAATTCCGAACAATGTCTGTCGAGCAATAGTCGTAATTCTAAGCATGAAGAGCGACTAAATTTCATAAAAATTAATGAATCATCGGCAAAGAAAAGATGGCTAAGAGGTGGACTTCGCAACCCTGCTTTGATTCCTGGTAAAATTCCATTGATATCTGCTGCTGCTAAGGTAAAAGAGAAAGCTTATGCAGCTATAATAAACAAATATGGTGAGAATGAGTCTCCTTGTTTACGCTCACAGAGAGGTCGAAAACGGGAAGTTGGAACCGTTAACAAGGATTTCATAAGAAGTTGTCTTCGCTCATGTCATGATAAAAAAGATGATATGCAATGGAAATTTGACTCTCCTTTCTGTCATAGGCTTTGCTCATGTCCATTTTAAGCATGCCCATGATTGATTTAGAATTCTTGTTGGTTCTAATTTTTTGTACTATTTCTTGACCGATGAGAATATTGTCAGCAATGTTACGTCCAGGGATAAAGGCATTTTGGTAGTCGGATATTAGACTGGAGATGGGGTTTTATACGATTGACAAGTGTTTTGGCTATAATTTAAGTAGATGGTATTACAAAGGCTAATAGGTCGAAGCTCACTTGGCTTGGATGTAATCTGACATTTTGGGATTAGGGTAATGAAAGTTTTGTTTACTTCCGGTAGCATATGACCTGAATAAAGAAACAATAAAGCTACCAAAGTTAAGGGTGCAGAGAGGCAAGTCCAGCATTTCTGATACACTAATGAAGGGATACCATCAGGTCCCAGAGCTTTAAGGGGTGATAGTTGAAAGAGAGCTATTTTAATTTCCTCTGCAGTGAAGGGTTTGCCGATCATATTTATATGTTGTTCCGAAAGAGTTCATTTAAAACATTAATAGTGCTGAAACTCCGAGGACTTTGAGAGGTTGGGGAAGGGGTACAGTAAATGGATTTGAAATGAGCAAGCAGGCATTGTGATATCACCCCATGCGAAGAAAATATGTTACCCGCATCATCTTTAAGAGAAGATATATGATTTTTAAAACGATGGATTAGGGTTGAGGTGTGAAAGAATTTTATATTGCGATCACCAAGTTGCAGCCACTTTGACCTTGATTTTTTAGCCCAAAATAATTCCTCACAATCTAGAAGCCATTCCAGGTGGTCTTTAGCTTTACGTTCTAATACTTGCGCATCAAATGATGGCAAAAGAGTTTGGAAGTGGAGGATTCTTGCTTTTGTGTCAGAAATTTGATTATCAATGTTTCCAAAACGGGTCTTATTCCGTGAGTGTAGACTATTCAGCATAGTTTTGCCCCACAAGATGACTTTAAACAACGAAGATCTAAAGTTTGGAGCCGACCAAGCTTGCTGAATAATATGGAGACTTTCCGGGTGATTAAGCCACATTGCTTCAAAGCGTTTAGGGCAAAAAAGGAAGTGTTGGGAGGGACAAAGATCAAACAGCTAGGATAGTTACATGGTTTGAAATTTGGATACCTAAGTTGTACAACTTGGCTAAAGGGAATCTAGAAATTCACATCGGATTTGCAAATCCTCTGTCTCACTTTTTATAAGTACAGAAATCCTTTTGTAGATTATTGCACCACGTGAGGGTTGGCCTCACCCATGTGCATTCAACGAGATGATTTGAACGAATGAACTCTTGGAGGAGACGGCTACAAGGGATGCTGAGGTGATGTAACCCTATTTTGTCAGCGGTTGAAAGGACTTGATTGAAATCTCTGCCACGTAGAGTAGGTAAGTGGGAAGAGTTGAGAATTTCCGATATATAATTCCGTGTTTTGCCCCTTTTGTCCAAAAAAGGGTGACCATAAACTAAGCCCAAAAGTCATGGAGGATCCACAGCATTCGAGCATTCCATCAGAATAATGTTTTTGTCCTTGTGAAAGATTTTACCATTCACTGAGTCACTCCAACCGACCCATAATCATCTTTTCGTCCCTAGGATTCCAGATGCATAAATACCATCAGAGTGAATAAAACCTAACTTAAAGAATTTACGAGATACCGCCGAACAAGTTTGATTGTTGAACGAATTGTTCGAGATTGTCCCAAACCTCGACAATTCCAGCATAGAATTTTCATTGGCGATAGAGGGATTGCTTAGGGATAATACCCAAAAACCTAAAACAAGTTATATGAGGTAAGTGAAGTGATCCCGAAATGATTGACGAGGGCAAGAAAGGATGCAAGGGTAAAGAAAAATGGGAAGTATCCGCCACATCCTGAAAGCAAGGGTTAAGGACCAGGTTTGCAAGTACTTATTGTTGGAATTGGCAAAAATCATTGTCGTGGAACCTTTATACCTGGAAGGCTGTAGTTCAGCCTGAGAAAGGCCTTGATGCCGATTTAGCTGAAGTAAAAGATGGAAATAAAGTTTACACTTTTTGACATATCTTGAGGGCATAACATGAAAAGAAATTCTCACTTCTTCAATTTTCTTAACAGACAGGGTCAAAAAAATTTCCCCACTTTTGATGAATCTTACTTTATGTGATATGCTATCGTGTGGTGCATGTGCATCAAGTTTAGTGTGAAGAACCATACAAGCTACGATCTTACTCATCACGCGCTTCCAATAAAAAGTATGGCAATGGTCTTTGATGGGACAATTTGCATTGGCACTACTTGGGCGTGTTAAAATTTGCCGATTCAATCTAGTTCGTCGATCATGAATAAGTGTGATTGAACATACTTGCCTCATTGGAAATAATCTGACAGTTGATGGTGTTATTATACGGTCAACAAAATATTAAACAGGCACCACTGAGCCAATAAAATGGTAAATAGAAATGAACAGTTGCCACTTGTCACCCCCTTGAACATGCAACTGTGAATCTGTACGATGGCTAGTTCTGCAGCCATTTCAGACATACCAAAAATTTAAAGTTCTGTGTGTGTGTGTGTGTGTATTTTTACTTCCCATACAGTTTTATTACAAAAAGTTTCTACACTCGTCATGTGCTATGACAGTGTTTAGTCATCAATAACTGTTCAAACATCGTGGCAGACTTGAAAAAATTGTAGATTTACCAATACATTGTGCAATCATTCAGATTCTCATTGCATCATGATGTCAAGGAAAGTGAACTCGTACCTATGTGGAGGTGCCATAAAGGCTGTAGTCCGAGTCACCTTCCAAATGTACAAAGTGAGAGACAGTGAGGGTGAAGTAAGGGCAGAGAGCAAGGCTTCTCAGATAGGCCGTGAGGAGTGGCAGTGTCGTGGAGACAAGGTTGAGATGAACACGGCTGACAGTCAACAGTCCAAGTCAAGGTTCAAGTTAGGGTCATATGCTATGTCCAAGATTATGTCCAATTGTATCTCTCTCGAGAATCCAAGAGCTCTTGACTTCTAGAATGAGAAAGTGAATTTGAGAGAATGAGCAAAAATTCCTTGAATAAATCACAAAGTTCACTATTTATAGGCAAATGTATGCTTATGTCATCAAAAGCCATGTGTCGTCCCCTGTGAGTGTCACGTCACCAGAGAGTCCAAAAATGTCGGTTCTCTATTGGACTGTCGGTTCCCAAATTCGTGCTGCCTGCCCCACACAGCGTCGTTCTACCTGTCTGAGAAGACTGACCACACTGTGACGCCATGATCAGAGTAAGCCTGTTGCCCTAGCCATCGGTCCAAGCCTTTACTGAATTCCACAAGTATGCGTCAAGAGATGCGTATAGAACATGACAGCGGCGAGGGTTTCCCCTGTAACCAACTACCAGGCGGACTAGGCCCGATGCCCCCCAAAGACCTGCTCCCTTCCCGGAGTGACCCGGGGTCATCGTCATGGGGGCGCTGATGATCACAGGTAACGTGAGTGGACATGGTTGCAGCTCAGTGCCTAGTGTCATGCAAGTCACCCCAGGCGGCAATAATTTTGTGGTAACGAGCCTATCCCACTGTGAAGGGTCCTCGTGCCAGAGCACTATGAGTGGAGCCCCTCGGAATGCTGCACACTCCGGAGAGTGGGTCGAAGCATGTTCCACGTCCATGACGGGGGTGCATGGTGTGGTGCCTGGAGGCATGTAAAATGATTCTGGCACATGGGCGCGATGCCAATGACACGAGACATGATTGTGGTGCATGGGCGCGATGCCAACGTCATGAGACATTGATTGTGACAAATGGGCACGACGACGACCGTTGCGACACAATACCTGATACCGAGGGTACATGTTCTGAAAGTGGCGCAGGGGGCGCGGTGATGACCTTCGCGAGACAATACCTGGTGCTGAGGGCACATGTTATGGAAGTGGCGCACGGGCACGACGACGACGGTCGCGGAGACGATGCACGGGTGCGCTTCGAGTGTCCCAGAGACAGGGCGTGAGCCAAGTATGCATGTTATACAATAATGATGAATGCGATCTTCGGTAGCAACGAAGTTGGTGACTGTGGTATGATCGTCAGTGAAGGGTCCCTAGGGGGTAGCGCGCGACTTTGGGCGACGGGCATCGCGGAGGCGGTATGATGCCGCAGATGACGAATAATGGACGTCGCGAGGTTGGTGTGAAAGCATTGGTGAGCATCGCGAAGACGCAAATCCTGTGAAGACAAGTGCGAGTGGAAGGGGAGGCTGAAGGTTGAATTTTGGGGGAAGGCTAAGGCCAACCCCCATAGGAGGCCGATGCCGACCCTAGGGGTGGCCAAGGCCAAGGCCCTCCCTCAAAGGGGAGGCCAAGGCCACTTCCCTTTTTTGGTGGGTTTCGGGCACGCCAACAGTTGGTGTTTTGGTGGACAACGAGGAGCTCGGTAGTCGAGGTACGACGAGCATGTTGCCGTGAGTCGCACGCACGTAATGAACAAGGTTCCAAAGTCACACACGAGGAGTACGTAGCGAAGAATGCGCGAAAATGGACATTGCATGGGGAGTGGGTAACTTGGGGAAGGCCAAGGCCAAACCTTGGGGGGAAGGCCAACGCTAACCCCTTGGGGGAGGCTGAGGCCGACCCCATGAGGTTGACCAAAGCCTTAACCCCGTGTCTCCGGTTGCGCTGTCGGCCGATATTTTTGGTGAAAAGGTGTTTAAATAGTCGCGTCGTGATGAGCGTGTTACCGTGAGTCACGCTGACGTGAAATAATTGGTGCCAAAATCATGCAAGAGGCGTGCGAACGAAAAACGCACGTGACTTGGACACTTTGGCCTGTCCGATGTGTTGAAAAATTGATCGTTAAATGTATTGTCGTGTTTGCGTGAAATGAGACCCCTAGTTGACCCTTGGGCAAGGGTGGAACTAGGAATTTTTTTTAGGGGATGCAAAAATTATATCGAATTTACCCAAAAAAATTTATTAGTAAAATAATATTAAATTTTTTTAAGAAGTTATTTTAAATATCAATATAATCACTTAAATCAAATTGAAATTAAACTAGAATTAAATTAACCAAATATATATATATATATATATATATATATATATATATATATATATATATATATATATATATATATATATATATATATATATATATATATATATATATATATATATAGGGAGCTGATCCGTTGATAGCGCTAGCAAAATGGGAGATCTTGCTAGCGCGATCTGACCGTCCATCCTGAAGGGATGGACGGCCCAGATCGCGTATTTTTGCGGCGCTGTCAGCAGTCCGCTACACTGTGTAGCGGACCATCCTTTTTACCATTTTGCCCCTCCACCCCCTCCGCTACACTGTCTAGCGGAGCACATAATTGGGCCCACGTTGACAGCCAAAATGTCGTCCGCTAGACAGTGTAGCGGACGACTGACAGAGTCAACACGACTGTTACTTTGTCATTATCTTACCGTCCGCTAGACAGTGTAGCGGACCGTTTTTCCCTTTCTTTACCCCGAAACCCTTATTCATTCCTTCTAAACTGCTATTCATTCCTTCTTCTCACAATTCTTCTAGCGGTGTTGGCAAGTAGATCGGCGCAATTTCTTCTCAAGAAATCCTTTATTCGACGAATCAATCACGTAACTTCACAAACCAATCCTTTATTTGTTCATAATCTAGAGTTGTTATCGCGGCTTATGCATGATTTTGAATGTGTGCGAAACGCTGCATTGTGCTAGCGTTTGTCAATGTATCTATACATATATATAGATTATATATGTGTATTGCGTATTATTTGTTCATGTGATTTCACTTGTAAAATCCCATTCCCGTGTCTGTTTGTATCTATGTACATTGTATATACACAGCATGTGAACTTATGTGAGTATTATCTGATCACATGCTAGCGTTGACTGTGCTAGCGTTGTATGTTTGAGAATGTTTACGCTTCCAACCTTGCCGTTTTGCATAATTTCAGTTGCGAAAAATGGATTTCAACCCTGGACCAGAAGATCCGTCCGTATTATACGACCAAGCAAACCATATCAGTACGCTCATATGGGATGGTGGAGTAAGATACTTATTTTATCAACATTGTTATTCTTGGGAACGTTGTATATCGTTTAATTTGCTTAAATAGTATTTATTAATTCGTAGGAAAGAGCACTTCTCAACACGGTAGAAGTATCCGATAATTTTAAAGAATGGAAATTGAACAGAACCCAAAAAAGATTACTGCGTGGGATTGGGTTTGGGATTTTCACGCGTGGGCAGATCTTTCAACAACTTGACCGGCACTTAATAGGTGCCCCTTGTTGAAAGGTGGAGAAGTGAAACGAATACGTTTCACCTTTCGTCACCGTGGCAGGACGTATTTATCGGGGATTGTCCTGATATTCTTCTGGGTGAAAAACCGCAGAATGTGTCTACACAGGATGCCATGGAACTCAAACTTCTTGCAAACACATGTCACCGAGTCCGTCAATGTGTCGTGGCTCACCGTATAAATTCTGCGCAGCTTCTCAGGGACGAGGTCATTCACGAGCGAATAAACCTTGTACTCACGCGTAGACATTTCTGCCACCTTGTTTATACTGTATCGTCCCGATTTTTGCAGCTCTACTTGGTATAGCAAGAAGATCTCCTTCGTATAGACTTTGGCACCGTTCAGCTCCAGCGGGGTCTCAAGCAACCTTCTCCTTTGTTTGTACGTTGTTGCAAAGTCTGCAGCCCTTTCTTTTACGAACAACGAAGCAACCGCTTTTTGTGCGGATGCAACGAAACTCTTCAAATTGGTAGCTGTACCCACATAACTATCGAACGTGGCATTCATAGATTCACTCCTGCCCGTCGTTTTCATGCCCGCTGAAAAATACCTCCTCGTGTAAACGCCAATCCATTGCTCTTTGCGCTCGTACAAGTGCTGGAGCCACTCGTTGTCTTGCAATGAGTAATCCCGAACAAGCTTTTCCCACCTCTCCTCGAATTCCTCAATCGTTAATGACTTGGTAACGCACTTGTCAAAATCCTGTTTAAAGTCTGGATACTTTGCGTACACGTGATGCAGACGTTCAGGGTATTTGTTGCTTATGTGCCAAGTGCACAAGTTGTGCCGAGTGTCTGGGAAGACGGTAGCAATAGCCTTCTTCATTGCCAAATCTTGATCGGTGATGATCACTTTGGGTGCTTTGAAGTTCATTGCTTCCAGCCACGTCCTAAACAACCATACAAAAGAACCCTCGCTCTCGTCCCTTAACAAGGCGAACCCGAACAGGATGGAGTGATAATGATGATTGACGCCCGTGAAAGGAGCGAACGGCATCGAGTACTTGTTGGTACGGTATGTGGTGTCGAAAGTCACGACATCCCCAAAATGCTTATAAGCTAGCCTCGAACGACCGTCGACCCAAAAAATTGTACTAACTCGATGCTCGTCGTCAAGTTTATAGTCGAAGGTAAACTGCGGGTCCTCCATCTGCATCCGTTTCAATAGGCTCATTGTCGATTGCGCATCATTGAGGTCATACGCGGCTCGTCTATGGGTTCGGACCGCGTTACGAACGTCTGTCGTGTTAAAGTTTAAATTTTGAATTCCCCCAGCCTGTTCAGCAAGAACATTAACAATCTCAGTAGGTCCAATTCGCGCATTGCTCATTGTGTGAATTAGGCTCCTCGCGACCTTACCCATCTTCTTGTGTTGATGCATCTGACTCACCTTAGAAGGAGTTACTAACGGGTGATTGTGTGCCAGTTCCAGGCTGGTAATAAGCCAATGATCTTGATTGGCTTTGTAGCTTACGAACATCTTGACCTGGCAATTTGTGCGCTCAAAGCAGTCCCGTCTTCTACGCGAATATCCTATTTCGTCATCACTGTCATCATTGCCTACGCGTGTCTCATTTTGCTGTGGGTTTCTGCCCCTATGACACTCGTATAAGCGAGAGCATATCTTTTTTGTTACGTTGCTTGTTCTTGTAGTCTTTATTCTAATGCCAAAACCAACCCTCAATGAATACGCTCGAAAACATTCTTCAGCTTCTTCCAATGTTTGAAACGTTCGTCCTAGATACGGATCACTAGCATCTACGGGGACGTTGGAGCTCGACACGAAATCAGACATTGTGAAACAAGACCTGTGTAGAAATAGACTACGCTTAACAATCAAATGGCATTTCTAACTGAAAATATTACCTAAAAATTACCTTGGCGAATAGACCAATTTAGGATGACAAACATACCGTATGCATAATCTCAAAAGTGTCTCCAAATTAACAATTATTAATTTATTGAACATAACAAATTAAAATTACTAAGATAAATAGACGAATTCATCATGCCAAAAAATCGAATTAAACTATAATTTTATTTAGAGTTAACAAATTACACATTTTTATGAACATCATGTCTAGAACATCACAAATTGAAGAATAGAGTGACAAATTTCTAGAACATAAAAAAAAATCTATACTTTTTTGTCCAAACAAAATAAAATTATATTTTACCAGTCAATCCATAAAGAAAACTTCACCATTCGCAAACTTACCTTACTTGAGTGAAGCTAAGTTTTACTCGAAGCTTGAAGGGAGCTGAAAATGGAAGCGAGTCCGAAGAGGAGAAGAAAATTGTAGCCGAAGGAGCTTGAGGAATTCCGACAACCCGTCGTGTGTAGAAATAAAGGTACAAACACGTGGTAATGTGTCACTGTGTCAGTCGTCCGCTACACTGTCTAGCGGACGACATTTTGGCTGTCAACGTGGGCCCAATTATGTGCTCCGCTAGACAGTGTAGCGGAGGGGGTGGAGGGGCAAAATGGTAAAAAGGATGGTCCGCTACACTGTGTAGCGGACTGCTGACAGCGCCGCAAAAATACGCGATCTGGGCCGTCCATCCCTTCGGGATGGACGGTCAGATCGCGCTAGCAAAATCTCTCATTTTGCTAGCGCTATCAACGGATCAGCTCCCATATATATATATATATATATATATATATATATATATATATATATATATATATATATATATATATATATATATATATATATATTCTAAACCTTTATATAATCACTGAAATTAAACTAAAATTAACATATTACTTCACAGTCACAGAGTCAGGTCGGCCATAAGAGTAGCAGCTGGAAACTGTGAGACCCGAAGTCGGCGCCGGAGACGATGGATTAGCAGCCGGTGGCAACTGGAGAGGCAGCCGGGTGGCCCTTTGTTCGTCTTTCAAAATTCTTCAGAGATATGGGGATAAAGAGAAAGGTGAGAAAGCAAACTGAGGCCTTATATATAAGAGAGGGGCAAGAGCGAGGAGCTTTATCAAAAGAGACCAACAACAAGAAAGATAGAGCCGAACATTACAGACCACAGTCAGTAGAAGAGCCTCGTCGCCGTCGGTCGGCGTCAATTAGGCACTTCCAGATCTCGTCGCCTGAGCCTTCCTTCGTCTTTGTACCAAAGCTGCTATTTTGATAAAGAGAAAGAGCCATATCAAAGTCAGTCGCGATAGACCTCAGATCTGGTTGGAGTGAGTCATGATTGTCACCTCGTCGCGGAGTTCCAGATCTGGTTGGCGTCACAGCATCGCGATGAGTCGGCGGCCGGTGCGGCGGTGCTCACTACTCGATGGGGTTGACAAACGACAGGCTGTCTTCGTCACTCGACAGATGGTCGAGGTGAGTCGGTGGCCGTCGTCAAGCCGTCAACGCTCAAAACCTGAGCTCAATCCTCACTGGTGGTCACAGTCCTCAAGGTCGGGAGGGAGGGAGGGAGGGAGAGAGAGAGGTGACTGCCGACTGGTGTGGGGTGCAATTCCCAAAAAAAATTTTCCAAAAGTTTAGGGGATACTTCAGCACCCCCCCCCCCCTCCCCGTTACTACGTAGTTTCGTCCCTGCCCTTGGGTCAGACCAAAATAGGTTGGAACACATCATATTCACCACCACCCCAAGTGCACACGAGAAGCAATGGGGATAAATACTGTCTTATAGAAAGCTTTGAAAAACGTGCCTTAAAAGTGTTTTGCAGCAGCATTGTGTAATCAGTTCAGCAGTAGAGTAGCAGATGTGTCCACCAAATTTTGAAGTGAAAAAAATTAAAGATTCCACAAAAGGTACTTAATGGGATACCAAACAATATGAAGTTCTACGATTAGTTGTACGAAATTGAGTTATCAGGTGGAATGTGAGAGCAGAAGGTTGTATTGGTTGTATGATTTCTATGTAAGACCTTGTTTTCCTAGTACTCCACCAACAATCAAAAAGTATAAAATTATGGAAATAACTTGAAACTGGTCATAACATGGCATCATCCAACCCAAACATCAGACAGTGATACACTTGTTGTGGCAAGGATTCAACCTCAATACTTCTTGTGGCAAGGATTCAACCTCAATACTCATTCATGAGATCTCTCAGAGCCACATGGCGGAATGATAACCTCTCTCTCTCTCTCTCTCTCCTCCCCCCCCCCCCCCGAATGGAAATCCGAGTCCTACCCAATACCAATCGGATGTTGCTCACGTGTAACATATCCTAATCCGCAAGTCTGTGTATATAACTGATCCACCCCTCATTCATTTCCCACAGGCTTCAAACTGCACCTTCTCAAATACAAGCACCTTAGCCAAGAAGAAGCCTCCCGAGTATAATGGCAGCCACCGCAGTCCAACAGTCTGCATTTGCAGGCCAGACGGCATTGAAGCCCGCAAATGAGCTCGTCAGGAAGGTCGGCAGCTTTGGCGGCGGCCGCATCACCATGAGGCGTACCGTGAAAAGTGCTCCACAAAGCATATGGTAAGTACTGCAGTGCACATAATTTTGTTTAGTACAGTTGAATCTGAGACTTCTCTTATGCTAAGCTTTCACTACTCCTGAGCTTTTGCTCACTGTTTCAAAAATAAGCATTCAATCATCTTGTATGAATAATGTGAAGGACCAATTTTTTAATTGTCAAAGAAAAGGACACACCTTGTACTTACTGATGCTATAGTTTAGTGCATTGCATTTCTACCAAAATTCATGTGGCTTATAAGTAATTACCTTTGACAAGTTCTAGCAGTAACTTTCACCTGGCATACCACAACTCCCTCTATATCTATTCTGTGACAATACAGTACATTGAAGTCAAGATAAAACCTGTGAAATCTAACGACATTACCTGAATTATAATGTAAAACAGGTATGGTGCCGACCGCCCAAAATACTTGGGACCATTCTCAGAGCAAACTCCATCATACCTGACTGGCGAATTCCCTGGTGACTATGGGTGGGACACTGCTGGCCTATCAGCTGATCCCGAGACATTTGCCAAGAACCGTGAGCTGGAGGTGATCCACAGCCGATGGGCCATGCTCGGTGCACTGGGCTGTGTGTTCCCGGAAATCCTTGCAAAGAATGGTGTCAAATTCGGTGAGGCGGTATGGTTCAAGGCCGGGGCCCAAATCTTCTCCGAAGGTGGCCTTGACTATCTTGGCAACCCTAACCTTGTTCATGCCCAGAGCATCCTTGCCATCTGGGCTTCCCAAGTCGTCCTCATGGGCTTAATCGAGGGTTACCGTGTTGGTGGAGGCCCGCTCGGTGAAGGACTCGATAAACTTTACCCAGGAGGTTCCTTCGACCCACTTGGACTGGCTGATGATCCAGAGGCATTTGCAGAATTGAAGGTTAAAGAGCTCAAGAATGGAAGATTGGCCATGTTTTCGATGTTCGGGTTCTTCGTCCAAGCCATTGTCACCGGAAAGGGTCCAATTGAGAACCTCTACGACCATGTTGCTGATCCTGTGGCCAACAATGCATGGGCTTATGCCACCAACTTTGTACCTGGAAAATGAGAGTAGTTTTCAGTTAGAACTTGTAAGTTCCTCGTCAAGCTGTGATTATGATCAGCACCAATGTAAATTAAGCAGAAAGTAATTGCAAGGAAATTAAATTTTACTTGAATGTTATGTTTTCTTTGTTGCCTTTATATGATCTTTTTCCGAACACTTAGCTCTTCAGATTGGAAAAGTACATGATTCAACATCTTAGGTGACATCAGTAACAATCAATACACAGCATATACTTAGCTCTTCAGATTGGAAAAGTACATGATTCAACATCTTAGGTGACATCAGTAACAATCAATACACAGCATATAAAACAAGAATCAAAGCAATAGAAAAAAATTAAACGAATTAACCAGCTGCACTATAAGCCTGTGTATGTGTGTTTTCTCCAGTAGACTCTTCATATTATTAGTGGTGAAAATGGCAACTAGACTCTTCATATTATTATGCAAGTTGGTCTTTCAAACTGTTACAGGTTAGCAATGTACCTCCAAAATTAGTGGTGAAAATGGCAACAGTCTCACGATCATTGCAGGGTTGCACCATCACTGACCTATGGGGGCACTATGTAGTTAAGTGGCCTTTTTCACCATGCAACTTGCACACCAATGATACTGAGTGTTATTCTCAACTTGGTCTATTAGAGGGTAGCTCGCTGTAACCTAAGATATGGTGTGAGCAAGGATGGGTTCCTGCAGAAGTACAAGAAAAAAAAATGTCTGCTTTCCGACTTGTGGCTTTAGCAACCCCATAAAGTCACAAACTAATGCTTAAAAACTTTTGGTTGGTCCGGACATACAAAGAGGGCCATTAAATGAGCAAGCAAATCACAGTAGCATGTCCAATCCATTGTCTCCCATATCCCCCATCTCCTTTAAATCATAGCATATCCATAATGTAGTTCGACTAATAAGCACATTATTAGGCTCTATTAACTGCATCGTGGGTGTTTGCTCAACACCTCACTGAGGTTATAGCATAAAGAATGACAAAAACAGGTCCTACTGTAAGAACTTCAAGAAGTTCAAGAGCACCAGTAGCTGTATAATGCATCCCAAATTATAGCAGTGCATATACCAAGCACTTGCCCTCAATGCACTCGAGATATGTCCAAAATTCTTTACATATGACAATGTATCCACTTTCTTTTACTAAGAGAGCTAACCAAAATTGCAGAAACGCATCGCCAGGTAAGCTTATCAGGCACCAGCACTAGGCAGTCTGGAAAAACTACAGAACTCAAAAGAAAAATGAAAATAGACCCCCTTCGGTTGACCCCGTATTGCCATCAACGTCCATGTGTCCATTTGATTAGATATGACATGCTAAATTCGACTTCTGCTTTTACAACACTTCTCTGATAGATTAATCTCCATATACCGAGTAACTCTGGCAGTTCAAGATGCTTGGCATCCTATTATATAATTACAGTGCAATCTTCCTTTTCCACTTCAATAAGCCTTCAACTTAACTAGTTTAAAGTAGAAGCACCCATTTGGACCCCTTTCATCAAATTGTTCCCTGAGATTATATGTTCCTGTAAAGAATACTCCCTCCAAAGGTTTAGTCCTCCTTTTCTTCTTGTGATATCAACATTTTGGTATCTTTTGAAGTTATAAACTGATGAAATGTTTCAAAGGAGGTAATTATCAATTTAATATCTATGCGGCTATGAGAACTGCAAAAAAAAAAACTGTCAAAGAAAATAAGTTTTATCTCAAAAGTTGGCCAAGAGATAAGACTCACGCAAGGAGTATCTCTTTTAGGTTAAAGGAATCTTGTTTTTTGTAGTACCTAATTCATTCTCTTAAGTTTATGTAGTCCTCTCCGCCAACAATCAAAAGGATAATTTAATCAAATGTGCTCAAGTGCTCTACCTAAGAAGTTAATGCTGGTGAGTGTACAAATATTCTTCGCAGGCAAGCATAACTGCCATTTGGTCATGAGATGGCATCAGCTCAACCCAAGCATCTCATAGTGACACATTTTGTGGCATGGAGTCAACCTAAAGATCGGGCAAAGTAATCTCTCTCAGACCACATGGCAGAATAATAGCCTCTCTATCTCTCTCCCCCCACATATTTGTGGCAGGGAGTCAACTAAAAGATTGCACCCCAATCATATCTGTGAGAGCCACATGGCAGAGTAATGACCTCTCTCTCTCTCTCTCTCTCTCTCATAATAAGAATCAGAATAAAAATCCAAATCATGCAAGACCAATCAGATGATGCTGAGGTGTATATATCCTGATTTGCAAACTTTATATAACTGCTCCACCCCTCCCAGTTATTTCCACAGGCAAACGCACCCCCACAAAGACATACACATTAGCAGAACAAGTCTACAAAGTCTCATGGCAACCACCGCAATCCAACGATCTGCATTTGCCGGCCAGACGGCCTTGAAGTCAGAGAATGTTCTCCTCAGGAAGTTTGGCAGCTTGGGCAGTGGCCGCATCACTATGAGGCGTACCGTCAAAAGTGCTCCACAAAGCATATGGTAAATACTCCAAGAACTGATTATTAATACTGTTCAATTTCTTAGAGTGGATTCAAGGTTGCCGCTCAGGATAGGAGGACTTTTACATAGATTATAAGTATGTAACTGGTCAAAGGCCTATTTGGTCACCACCCCCTCCCCCAGCATCTCTTAAACGAAAACCTGCTTTAATTCTAAGTATAAAATGTACAGCAACATTAGTGACACCGGGCCTTGCTGATTGGAAAATTAGGACTACACGCAGCATCCTAGCATACATGTGAATGCTACCTATAAGTTACAATTAAGACGCGGCATAATATAAATAGAGTGAAGTTTTTATTAAAGTTCATGTAGCTTATAATTCAATTTAAAAACTCTCAAGCAGTTTTCTGATGCTATTGTAAAATCATAATCTAATCTGAACAAGAGAACCTGTAAATGGTAAATCAGGTACAGCCCTGACCGCCCCAAGTACTTGGGACCATTTTCTGAACAAACTCCATCATACCTGACTGGTGAATTCCCCGGTGACTACGGGTGGGACACTGCTGGCCTGTCAGCTGATCCTGAGACATTTGCCAAGAACCGTGAGCTTGAGGTGATCCACAGCCGATGGGCTATGCTTGGTGCACTGGGCTGTGTCTTTCCCGAACTCCTTGCAAAGAATGGCATCAAATTCGGTGAGGCAGTTTGGTTCAAGGCCGGGGCCCAAATCTTCTCTGAAGGTGGCCTTGACTATCTTGGCAACCCTAACCTTGTTCATGCCCAAAGCATCCTTGCCATCTGGGCCTCCCAAGTCGTCCTCATGGGCTTGATTGAAGGGTACAGGGTTGGTGGAGGCCCGCTCGGCGAAGGACTCGATAAAATTTACCCAGGAGGTTCCTTCGACCCACTTGGACTGGCTGATGATCCAGAGGCATTTGCAGAATTGAAAGTCAAAGAGCTCAAAAATGGAAGACTGGCCATGTTTTCAATGTTCGGGTTCTTTGTCCAAGCCATTGTCACTGGAAAGGGTCCAATTGAGAACCTCTTTGACCATCTTGCTGATCCTGTGGCCAACAATGCATGGGCTTATGCCACCAACTTTGTACCTGGAAAATGAGCAGTTCGTAATTGTAAATCCTTCTTTCATGTATAACATTCTTCTTAATTTATGAATTTGATCAGCAAATGAAAGCAGAAGGCATTTACCTTGGCACCAACTGAAAGCTTAGCTCCTTCATTGGAAAGATCATATCTTTCTCCTCTAAGTTCTTCACAACATTAACATACATGGTACAACATATATCAGCTAGTACTTCAGAAAGAATTTGTACAGATAATAGAAGCAGTCGACCATCAAGTAGCTATAAGGTTCTGCAGTGAAGATTATAGCATGAGGCACCATTTGGTCATTCCCAGCATTGCCACAGCGCCAACATTTTGCTGGTTATTGCTTGAAAACTAGTGATTTAAAACTCCCCCACACTTGCAACACATTCTATCAACAATGTACAATGCAGAAACTCAAAGTTTTGCCAACATAAGAATGTTTCCCTTTAGAAATTGCAGAAATGAGTGCTTCCCAAGATAACCTCATCACGTGCAAAACCAGCACCAAAAACTGTTTGAAAGAACTTCAGATATCTATATCAAAATAATAAATGCCGGTTCACCTCCGCTGATCAGAGAAATGGCATGCTGAATTAAGTTCCCTAATTAAGCAACACCCAGAGATATTGATTTCATATGTCAATCAATTATGGCATTCTAAGATGACTTCCTGATTGGCATCCCAACAAATATCTTCACTGCAATCCTCAACTTTCCCACTTCCGAAAACAATCCCAAGTAAAAGCATTTATTTGAGTCATCTGATTAATATCTCAATTGCAAGTTCAACTCTCCACAGTTGACGTAACCCTTTATTCAAGAGACCCATGAAACTAAATAGTCTTAAGGATAAAAGGTACACATTAGTACCAAGATTTGAGGATTGCAATTCTCTTGAGAATTAAGATTGATATATTGCCACAATGCAAAGCTATATCCCCCAAAAGCATTTTGTGAAAACCAAATACTGCTGTTTAAATAGAACCTAAAACTTTTCAAAGGTTAAATATGAATGCGATACCAACATTTTCTCAGCTAGACATGCAATCCAATGTTGTCAGTTAAATGGTTGACTTTGAACTAAAAACTCATATTGTGGTACAGGAGGAGTAATATTATTGTTAGCCTAATTGGGTTTAAGGCCTTAAATCAGCATTTCTCAAAATAACTCCAGGGCACCTAAGAACCTCCGATTCAGTTCATGCCTGCTATCATCGAGTTCCACGTTAGTGGATCCCTCATGTTGATTTGATCAAACAAAAGACGCACTGAACTGAAACCCCATGATTTCATATATCCATAGATCATAGCGTTCCAAGATGCCGAAGTCTTTTCGGGCATCCTATTAAATACCATCATCGCATCCTCAGCCTTCCCATATTTCGACAACCCATCAACCAAAACAGCCCATGATAGAGTGTCCCTCTCGCTCATTTGATTAAATAACTCAGCACATTCAACTCCCACATTTCACATACCCATCCATCAAAGAGTTCCACGAAACCATATCCTAACCACGCATTCCACCAAACACCTTGCAGGCAGAATCAATGTCCCTAAATTTGCCCAAACCCAATTCCGTAGAACAATTCCTGAACCTGTTTCCCTTCCTTTACAGCACCTTATTGCACACGGCCCTTAATTGCACAATAACACCTGAGATAGAAGAAAACTTTTGAAACAGAACAAGGGCTCCGTGCGAATGGTGATTTTCAACGTAGCATTTGATGATGTGTTCCAAGAAAACAAAGTGGGTGCTTGAATTCGGTCGAAAACGCACCAGACATAGTCAAGATTGGTGATTTTGGAGTGACTGTACAAGGCTAGAACCTAGAAAAGATTAATGGGTGGTCTAAGGTGGCTGTCTTGGTGGAGATATGGTTGAAGGGGATTGAAAGCTGTGAGTTTTGAGCATCTAAAAATTGCTAAGATTGCTGCTCTTTGCTGGTAAATTAGGTGAAGTGCTGTAATTTCAGTGTTCTGAAAGAGACTCAATTGGTTTCTTGAAGAAAGATTACAGGAAATATATCCAAATGGGGGAGAGGGGGTTAGAAAAGCTAGGCGCTTTTAAGCATGATGAAAAAGCTGGTTATAGCATAATGCATACATACCTCTAGTCTGTAATTCGTGAAGGCATGGGAGACTGGAGTTTGGTCCTGTTCTTGAGTTTTGGCCATGTAAGTGTTCTAGTATAGGCTTTCCCACCTTGATTTTGAAGAAAATTTCAAAGTAATTATAATTTGCTCACCTTACCTCTTAATTCCGTGAATACTTCATTGCTTCTTGCCAAACATGCAACTGAGATAAAACTCCAAACCAATTTTGGAATAATTCTTTACTGGTTCTGTAAGCTGTTAAGAGAGACGTGTCTGGTAATTTCGAGTAGAGTGAGAGCAAGAACAATGCCAAGAACAAAACAAGAGCAAGAATGTAGTTAGGATTATGAAAATTATCATCATTATAGATATAGTTGGTGAAAAAAGTGACTTTATCAAACAAATTCCAATGACCAATTTTAGCGCAAATTATTCGTTGCAAAATGGAGGGTTTGCAACTAAAATGTTTCCCTCACACTAATTACGACTTTCTTAGAGTGAATTATGAGAGAAAGTTCAACGATGAAGTATACTCATTAAATATATGCGTCCTACCAACTAGTTAGCAATACACCTCCAATGGCACATAGGTAAGTTTAACACCAGGAATGTTAAAGCAATATTGTTGAGTTTGTACAGAGTTATCACCAGGCACAAGATGCAGGGAGCGTGCCTCACCTAGGGCTAAAAGGCGCGTAGTGGTGAACAATTGAGGATTTGGACAACAACTTTAAGATCGTTGGCAAGTTTTATCGCCTCGATTTAGTGATTTTAGTTTCTAGGGTTTGATGGGTTTAGTATTATAAACCCTAAATTGGTACTTTAATGACTTTGAATTTCACAAACCATGTTTTGGATTTGTAATATTTATTCGGAAGATTTTTATTGATTTGAGCCCAAAATTCTATTTTGAAACTAATTTTATTTCGGAGTGAAGCCACAAGCCTTACCTTGTACATCACCTGGAATTTGAGTATAGCAGAATATGAATAAGGGGTAAGTGGAAGGGGGTTTCTCCAATTTTCGGAGTAATTCTTTCTCCAAATTTGGGTTAGCACTCTCTTGATAAAGTGGACACATTTTTCATAAGGATGAAAATGGATATGAACTTGAGGTTTTGCTTCCTGTATTGCTACAAGGCAAGTACTCCAGGTCTGGTGGCATTAAGACTGATTCACTAGAGTTCGAAGCAATAACCAAGAAAATTCTCTGGACTGCTATAAATCCAAATGATGCTTATAATCATGCCGAGGACTGGCTGATGATAATCGTTTTCATATGATTGCAAATGAATACAGAAGGGAATAGTTGCTTAGTGGACAGTCATCCTTTCCCCACTCGCAGAAAGGCATTAAGGTTTGAACTCTTTACTAGTTTAGTTGATTCCTGGGTTTCTCATCTTTTTCCAGTATTAGGTGATACATGTGTTTCAAGTTGTATTGTGTGTGTTCATATAGTACAGGCCTGGTGATACCAATTAATGTTTGACAATGAAGAAGCTGCGCATTCAAGTTCAAAAAATTTAGTACGTTGCAGACAAGCAGTTCGAGGTTCAATTTACAGTAGCAGTGAGCAAATTCACAAGCAGAAAACTATAATGGCAGAAGGATATGATGTCACAACTCAAAATGGGTTTCATTTTCCGGGAACAAAGTTAGTGGCAAAAGCCCATGTCCACGGGGTCGGCGCGCGACATGGTGAGGTCCTCAATCGGACCTTTTCCGGTGACAATGGCTTGGACAAAGAACCCCAGCATCGAAAACATGGCCAGTCTTCCATTCTTGAGCACTTTAACCTTGAGTTCTGCAAATGCCTCTGGATCATCAGCTAGTCCAAGAGGATCAAAGGACCCACCTGGGTAAACTTCATCGAGTCCTTCACTGAGCGGATATCCACCTACTCGGTACCCTTCGATGAAACCCATGAGAACGACTTGGCAGGCCCAGATAGCAAGCATGCTCTGGGCATGAACGAGGTTAGGGTTGCCACGATAATCAAAACCACCTTCAGAGAAAATTTGGGCCCCAGCCTTGAACTACTGCCTCACCGAATTTGACACCATTCTTTGCAAGGATTTCGGGGAACACGCAGCCAAGGGCGCCCAGCATGGCCCATCGGCTGTGGATCACCTTGACCTCATGGTTATTGGTAAATGTCTCTGGATCAGTTGAAAGCCCAGCAGTGTCCCACACGTAATCACCTGGGAACTCACCGCTCAGGTATGATGGAGTTCGCTCAGAGAATGCTCAAGGTCGTACCTGTTCAAAAGGTAATGTTAGTCAGATTTTGTTACTCAATGAGCTACTTCATTTTCGCAAGATCAATGTTACTTTAGTCATAAGCTTCATAAATTCTTATAATCATAGCTAGTACTAATTTGTGCAAGAAATTATTGGCCTTTATTACATTCAAACAAGAGTTGTGAACTCAAGTTTCCAGAAACAATGACCATATAAGGTCCAAACCTTATGGTCATAGTAGTAGTATTTACCATATGCTCTGCGGAACGCTTTTCACGGTACGGGCCATGGTGATCCGGCCACTTCGGAAGCTGCCAACCTTACTAATCAGCTCATTCTCTGGGTTCAAGGCCGTCAGGCCGGCAAATGCAGATTGTTGGACTGCTGTGGCTGCCATTATATTCTGAAAGCTTCTTTTTCTGGATATGTTTCAGGTTGTGGAGGTGCGGATTCAATCCTGTGGAAATAACTAGTAGTGATGGCTCAGTTATATACAAGTTTTGTGGATTAGAATGTGTATGGCTCAGCATAAGTTAGACTACAGTTTGCAACCAAGCTAAGACTCCAATTGAGCGAGACGTCGTCTCTGACATCCTCCTAATGTTATGTTTAACACCTGAGTGAAGCATCTTTAAATGATATGGCATGCCTTTGTGTCTTTCGCTTAGCTCACAGTGAGTTTTACAAAGTGATATTTTAGGATGAATAGGGGGACAAGCATAGATTGCTGCGAAGAGATAAGAGGCAGACGAAAAGTAAAACTGATAGAACTTATGCAAAAGAAAATTATATTAAATGTAGCTGACCGAAGTGGAGGGAAAAGCACATGTAGTCAACACCAACCAGAAAAGTTGAGAATGTCAGTCCTTCAAACCTTTAGTGTAGACAGTTTGGTTAGTTCATCCCATTAATATTTTTATCCTTAAGATTAGGCATTCGTGGAACTCTTTGATGGAGGGCAGCAGTTCAACTTGAACTTTCAGTTAAGTATTTAACCTAATCTCGAAGGAAGCATCTACGAGAACTAGATTGGGCAATGGCTATTCAGAATGTGGGGAAGTTAACTATGCTTTGAGCGCATTTTATTTCGAAAACGCCATGACATGTTGGTGTTCATGAAATTCAGGAAGAACACACGAGGATACGAAGTGTTCCTGTGCAAAAAACAAGTTATTATCTTAGAGGGCTTGCATAAACCATTGCTGATGGAAATGTATGACAAATGTGGGGGTTGATTTACTAGTCTTTCCAGTAGCAATAGAAGTTCTCACCTGGTGGACAACAAAGAAGCTGAATGTTCAAGTAATAACGATAACTTTAAGCATTTTGTGCTTTGTTTTACACTCGTATCAATCAGATTCGTATGTAAAAGACTACAAAGGCACTGAAAGTACAATGTTACAGCTCAGAAGTACATTCATTTCCCAGGAACGAAGTTAGTGGCATAAGCCCAAGCATTGTTGGCGACAGGATCAGCTAGGTGGTCGAAGAGGTTCTCGATTGGACCCTTTCCAGTGACGATGGCTTGCACAAAGAAGCCGAACATTAAAAACATGGCCAATCTTCCATTCTTGAGCTCCTTAACCTTCAGTTCAGCAAACGCCTCGGGATCATCAGCCAGTCCAAGTGGGTCAAAGGAACCTCCTGGGTAAAGATTAGCGAGTCCTTCACCTAGTGGCCCTCCACCAACACGGTAACCTTCAATGAATCCCATAAGGACCACTTGAGAAGCCCAGATGGCAAGGATGCTCTGGGCGTGCACGAGGTTAGGGTTGCCAAGATAGTCAAGTCCACCTTCAGAGAAAATTTGGGCTCCGGCCTTGAACCAAACTGCCTCGCCAAATTTCACACCATTCTTGGCAAGGATTTCGGGAAAGACGCAGCCTAGTGCGCCGAGCATGGCCCATCTACTGTGAATCACCTCGAGCTCACGGTTCTTGGCAAATGTCTCTGGATCAGCCGAAAGCCCAGCAGTGTCCCACCCGACCGGGGAATTCACCAGTCAGATATGACGGAGTCTGCACCGAGAATGGTCCCAAGTATTTTGGGCGGTCAGGGCCGTACCTGTTTTACAAGTTACGGGTTGTTGGAAATGTTGCAATAAACGGACAAGAACAATTTCAAAAATATAATATAAAATAGCTGGCTGAGGCGCGGATTAGGTCGCTCTCTTAAGAAGATTCGCGCCCCTTCGGAGAATTACCACCGGTGCAGCAAGGTTATTGACACGACGCCTCCGAGATACAACAGCTCAGCTTTCACTGTTACTTCACTCGTAATTCTGCACAAACGAATGAAGCAGAAGCTTCACTCGATACCTTACCAAAATACCCACAAGTCTAAGTGTTTAGCAATCAGAAAAGAGAGTTTTTGACTTGTGTATTGAAAAGTGAGGAAGAGGTCTCCTTTTATAGGTGAAGAAAAATAGCTGTTGAAAATCTGTTACAAAAAATAAATTTGAAATTTATTTCAGAAATAAAGTGCTGCAATAAAAAATATGATTGTTGTGTAATAAAAAAAATTGTGACTGTTGCCCAACAACTATATTTTGCAGTATAAATAGACATGCTATAGTTCCATATGAGCTTCGGGGAGAGGCCGGAATGCTACCACAGAGCATCGTATCCCCCCACTTGTCCTTCCCCTTGCGCGTGTAAGTCTTAAACTCAAGCGCATCTTACTTAAAGGCTAAGGAGTGTCACTTTATATATTCCTTAAGTTCTTTACAATAGTCAGTGTGGGACAAAAACTTTCCAAAAGTTTAAATATGTAAGAAAATTTTCTCTTTCCATTTTCAAGCAATGTGGGACTAAAGTACTTTATAATTTTACTCAAAACTTCAATGCTTTTTCAAAACCAATCTTGAAAATAAAGAGAATTTTTTGTTAAAATACTTCAACGCAGGTGATGTTGGTTAAACTAGATTTTGGCTTCGAAGTAATATATTTTCTGGACTTAGATATTGGCTGATTGATACGCTAGAAGTTATTAAAAAGTTATGCTACATAAACTCTGGTAAACTTCATTGTCGTTCAAGCTAATTAGTTTCTTCAAGGGATCATGGTCCTTGATTAGATTCAAGTAAGAGGAGGCAATGCCTGTTTCCAAAATAGTGACAGAAAAGGTCCAAACCGTAGAGTAAAAATTAGAGAAGTCCTTGGACCAAAAAAATATAGAGAAATATCAGTTGTATATTTGGTAAGCACAGTCATAGTAGTATTTACCATATACTTTGGGGAGCACTTTTCACAGTACGCTTCATGGTGATGCGGCCACTGCCAAAGCCGTCTATCTTCCTAACAAGCTCATTTTCGGGTTTCAAGGCCGTCTGGCCCGCAAATGCAGACTGTTGGACTGCTGTAGTTGCCATGATATTCTGAAGGCTTCTTTTTTGGTGTATGTTTCTCTATGTGGAGGTGCAATTTGATGCCTGTGGAAATAACTCGAAGGGTGGTTCAGCTATATACATTCTTTGTGGATTAGAGTGTTTACAGCTCAGCATCATCTAATTGGTGTTCGTTGGATTTGGATTTCCATCCTGATTCTTGTTTTAGGACAGGGATAGACAGAGAGGTTACTATTCCACATATGGCTCTGAGAGATCTACTGGTGGAGAGTTTAGATTGACTGCATGCCACAAAAACTGAATCAATATCTGATTTTTTGGGCTGGGATGTGTCATGCCACCCACCAATCCTCTTTTGGTAGCATCCAATCCATATACAAGGACAGAATATGCCACTCATGCTGCTAAGTGATATTCGACTAAGTCATTGGCATTATTCATCTTCGATAAAGAATTGCATTATAAATGTCTGTGTCGAGATTCAGATCATTACTTAAGCTCTCAATGTTTTTGGATTGAATACGAAATCTATGCAAAATGTAACTGGATAACGGGGAGCGTTGCATTACGTGGCCGACCCTGACTATTAGGATAATTGTAGGTCGAATTGAGTTTGGATGGGGAAGAGTGGACGGAACCCAAACGAGTTGACATAGTCAGAATTCTTCAAATGTCTCTTACAGACATTGTTGGTTCATCCATCGTATGTAAATGGTGAAATCCTTCAGATTAGTACTGTACTTGCAAGAAATATAGTATTAAGCATTAGAAAACTCTTTGATTTGTACATTGAATGCAGGACCTTAAACTTGTCCTTGCAGTTGAGTTTGATAATTTAATGGAAAAACAAACGCTTCTAACAGAACCTACTCAATTGAGTTTTAATAATCTATTGTCGAGACGAACGCTTCTACTGGAACTATTTTTGTGAATGGCTAATCTTAGTGTAGGAAAGCTGGTTATTTGCTCTGGGCATATGATTTCCGAATGCCCTGATCAGGGGGGTTTAGGTATACCCAGAACAACGTACGAAGGATACCTACTCTTTCTGCGACGGGTGTTTAGGGCTATCACTCTTCTGACAAAGGAAGCAATTACATTAACAATTTGCAGATGGAAATGCGTGGCAAGGGTAATGGCTGATTTACTAGTTTCGGTAGCGATAAAAGCTTTTGCCGGCTGGGGTAACTTTAGGACCTAGAATGCATAGATTTGCCAATTGTGCTACTGAATTTCATGTTTGTTTACCTTGCCATGTATGTTTATGTACTACTTGTATAGTGTAACCTAAAACACCAAAATTGGACAATAAAGAAGCTGAATACATTAAAGTAAAAGAGATTGCCTTGAGTAAGCATTTTGTGCTTTAATTTACAGAGGAACTGATCAGATTCGCATGTAGAAAGCTACACACACGCTGAAAATAAGATGTTACAGCTCGAAGCTACTCTCATTTTCCGGGAACAAAGTTAGTGGCATAAGCCCAAGCATTGTTGGCGACAGGATCAGCCAGATGGTCGTAGAGGTTCTCAATCGGACCCTTTCCGGTGACGATGGCTTGGACGAAGAATCCGAACATCGAAAACATGGCCAGTCTTCCATTCTTGAGCTCTTTAACCTTCAATTCTGCAAATGCTTCAGGATCATCAGCCAGTCCAAGTGGGTCAAATGACCCTCCTGGGTAAAGTTTATCGAGTCCTTCACCGAGTGGCCCTCCACCAACACGGTAACCTTCAATGAATCCCATAAGGACCACTTGAGAAGCCCAGATGGCAAGGATGCTCTGGGCGTGCACGAGGTTAGGGTTGCCAAGATAGTCAAGCCCACCTTCTGAGAAAATTTGGGCTCCGGCCTTGAACCAAACTGCCTCGCCAAATTTCACACCGTTCTTGGCAAGGATTTCGGGGAAGACACAGCCTAGTGCACCGAGCATGGCCCATCGGCTGTGGATCACCTCGAGCTCGCGGTTCTTAGCAAATGTCTCGGGATCAGCTGAAAGCCCAGCAGTGTCCCACCCGTAGTCACCAGGGAACTCACCGGTCAGGTATGATGGAGTTTGCTCTGAGAATGGTCCCAAGTATTTTGGGCGGTCGGGGCCATACCTGTTTTAAATGTTCAGCTAAGGTTATACATGATCTTAAAAGGTAATCGTAAGCTACTTAAACTTTGATAAAACATCAATGAATTATAACTAGCTACTAATTCGTGCAGGAGAGTATTGTCCTTTATTACATTCAAACTAGGGAAGGGAATCCTGATGCTAAAAGAGTGACCAAACTGTCAAAATTATAATCATACCATATGCTTTGTGGAACACTTTTCACGGTACGCCTCATAGTGATGCGGCCACTGCCGAAGCTGCCAGCCTTCCTAATGAGCTCATTCTCTGGCTTCAAGGCCGTCTGGCCGGAAAATGTAGAATGTTGGACTGCTGTGGCTGTGGCTGCCATGATATTCTGAAAGGGATCTTTTCTGGTGTATGTGTTTCTCTTAGAGGAGGTGCAGCTTGAAGCCTGTGGAAATAACTGGTAAGGGTTGCTCAGTTTTATGCATGTTCTCTGGATTATAATGTTTACAGCTCAGCATTATCTGATTGGTCTTGGGTTGGATTTGGATTTCCATTCTGATTCTCATTGAGGGAGAGAGATAATGAGAGGCTATTATTCTGCCATGTGGGTCTGAGAGATCCAACTAGTGGAAAACTTAGGTTGACTGCATGCCACAAAACCAGAATCAATATCGACAGGTCTTCAACTCGGATGTGCCATGTCTCGAGATAGTCCATTCACAATAACAAAACTTGCCATTTACGTTGCCAAGTGAATTTCGATCAAGTCATTGACATTCCACGAGGAAATGTACTATAATTTTCAATCATGTGTCAACACATGTGGATCTTCCAATTTTACTTAGGAACTTTCCCGTGGTTTGGGTTTTAGGTTAATTGTTGCAATGCTGTTGTTATCGCTTTGACAATCTTTCCTTCGCTCTCGGTAACAGTCTTACCGAAGTCAGGCCTGCTGATCTTTTGTCAAATACTCTGTCCATTACACTCGGAGTTGTAGAAGGATTTGCAAACCAATCTAAACTCACACTGGCCTAGAGGATGTTTGCAGCAACCTGCAAAAGTTCTGTTGGACACCTCAGTGGTGGTAAAGTCTTTAAATGCAATGATTTGCCTTTGCCATTGTCTCAGATGTGCTGATCTGAGATATAGATACAATATAATATTTTAGGAGGTTAGCATTGAATTATCTTTTACTTTTGTTTGGGGCATAACACTTAGTTTTGTGTGTGCTATAATCTGCTAGCCTTTCCTAACCGATTTTTAGCCAGAAAGGGGGACAAGTATAGAAAGTCGCGAAGACGTAGAGGTAGACTGAAGTCAAACCAATAGAAGTAGTTAAAAGGAAATCGAAAACGAAAGTTAGTGAAATATAACTAGATAGGGAAGAGTGGAGGAAAGGATACATGTAGCCAAAACCCCAAGAACTTGACTTGAGATTGATGACTATTCAAATCTATCCTACAATCGCTTTTGGTTGGTTCATCCTATCAATGGTTTCAGATAGTATTTAACACATTAGGAGAGATATACTTAAACCCTTGATCGCTGACTTGTACATTGAGTCTATACTCTAATGTCGAAATTATGATTTTGTGGTTCAGTATAGAAAGTAAACTGATGGAGCTTGAGTCAATTTCCCAGAGAACCAAACAGAGTTTTCGTATGTGGTCCTCATATGCCAATGAACATTGTTTCGTATGTTTCCACCAGAACTATTTTGGCTAATGGCTATTCAAAGGGTGGAAAGGTTGCTTATGCAGTGAAGGGATTTGATCTTGGAGTGCCTGTTTATGAAGACTCAAAACAGCGATGAGGGATAGAAGACCTTTTTGCACTCTTCTGACAAAGGAAAACGAACGGATGCCTTCTTACATGTCGAAAGATGGATATACACTTTTCTGGGTTTGCTTATTAAATAGCTTTTGGAAATGTTTAGTTCTTAAAACACTAAAAATTGTCACTGAACTGCTCTAATTGTAGGATGCAGAATGCATGGAAAGCAATCCCTGCCATTGGGTTTCGAAGCTTCAGGTGGTACTGTTGTTGTAAGTTTTTATCATTTATAATTCTGTTTTTTGGGACGATTGTCATGTACATTTATGTAGTATATAAAGGTCTACTGCAACAAAGAAGACTAATTTTAACAAGAGAGAAGCTGGACTTTCAAGTAAGAAAGGTAGATTAAGTAAGCATTTCGTGCTTCAATTTACATTAGTGCTGATCCAATTCACAGGTAGAAAACTCCGACAATACTGGAAAGAATAGTGTTACAGCTCAAAGCTACTCTCATTTTCCGGGGACAAAGTTAGTGGCATAAGCCCAAGCATTGTTGGCGACAGGATCAGCCAGATGGTCGTAGAGGTTCTCAATCGGACCCTTTCCGGTGACGATGGCTTGGACGAAGAACCCGAACATAGAAAACATGGCCAGTCTTCCATTCTTGAGCTCCTTAACCTTCAATTCCGCAAATGCCTCGGGATCATCAGCCAACCCAAGTGGGTCAAAGGATCCCCCTGGGTAAAGTTTATCGAGTCCTTCACCGAGTGGCCCTCCACCGACGCGGTAACCTTCGATCAAGCCCATGAGGACGACTTGGGAAGCCCAGATGGCAAGGATGCTCTGGGCGTGCACGAGGTTGGGGTTGCCGAGATAGTCCAGGCCGCCTTCCGAAAAGATTTGGGCTCCAGCCTTGAACCAAACTGCCTCGCCAAACTTGACTCCATTCTTCGCAAGGAGCTCGGGGAAGACACAGCCCAGTGCACCGAGCATGGCCCACCGGCTGTGGATCACCTCGAGCTCACGGTTCTTGGCAAAGGTCTCTGGGTCAGCTGATAGCCCAGCAGTGTCCCACCCGTAGTCACCGGGGAATTCGCCTGTCAGGTACGACGGAGTTTGCTCGGAGAATGGGCCCAAGTACTTTGGGCGGTCAGGTCCGTACCTGTAATACCAGTTACAGTTTGTATTTGTCAGATCCTCCTTGGAACTATGAAGTCAGTACTATTCTAAGCTAGACATTCAGAAATCACAATGGACACCTTCTTCTAAGAATATTTGTCCCAAAAAAAGTGACCCGTTTACAGTAGAAGTACATACTGAAAGATGCTTGTTCATTTTAGATGTTAAATTACTTGTAAGGAAGGTTACAGGAAATGATCAAATGTGTAAGAGCATGTTACCATATGCTCTGTGGGGCACTCTTGACGGTACGCCTCATGGTGATGCGGCCACCGCCGACGCTGCCAACCTTCCTGACAAGCTCATTCTGTGGCTTCAAGGCCGTCTGGCCGGCAAATGCGGACTGCTGGACGGCTGTTGCCATGACTCTTTGAATGCTGCTAAAATGTTTCTCTATGTTAAGTATGAAGAAGGAAGGGTTGGGAGGTTATATATGCAACTGGTGAGGATTTTGTGGATGAGCAAAATGTTGAGGGCAGCAGCATCTGATTGGCTCAGGGATTGCGTTTAGATTTCCATCCCGATACTCGTGGTGGGAGGGAGAGAGAGAGGTGGAGGTGAATAGTGTGCCATGAAATATCAGAGCTGTTGGTGATTACAGGCCACTACATCTTGTCTGAGAGATCTTGGACTGAGGCACTTACTGACCAGACCTGATGCTATTTGTATGTCCCAATCCCAAATGAAATGAAAGACTCGGGGCTATGCTGTAAATGTAACGTGCTAGGATGAATGTTATGTTTAGACAATCCATCTTTGTCGTTATTATTATTATTCTTTGTAACTTTCTTTACAAATTGTTTCATTGGACTCAATTAAAGACTACCAGCCGGATAATATTGAATCCTACAAAGGGCTACAAGCCGGGATAATAAGCTTATAACCTGTTTTCGGTTTTGAATTGCAAATGAAGTTGTATTTCCTTCTGTTATTCCCTTTTTCTTGGACCTCTTATCACAAAGAGAAAAAACAAAAAAAAAAACAAAATTCTATAACTAATAAAAGCTTATGCTTTCATTTTGAAGATCTTTGTCATTATTATTACTGGCCAATGAGCTTTGTACTGGTTTGAATGTAACTTGATTCTCATTAGTTATATATTTTATCATACTCGATTACATTTTGAATAAAAAACTAACAATAATAATAATGTGAACCCAAAGACATTAAAGTTAAAGTTAATTATTTAAGAACAAAGAACATTGTTAATTAGCAAGTAAAAGCATCACCAAATGAAACTACTAATTGAAACTATTCTAATGTAGGTTCGTAACACAAGTAAACACTTACGGTCACATAATGACTTCAAATTACACATTGTGTACAACATCATCTAGACACTCGAAACTTCAACCCACATAATGGCTTCAAATTACACATTGTGTACGACATCACCTAGACACTCCAAACTTCAACCTTAAATGAACTTAAATCAACTTCATCAGAATCTTATTCTGCCTAATGAAGTCCGCGAAATTGTTGGCTATCATTGTCTCTGTGGTGAAAAAGATGGAAGTAAGTTACAACCTGATTCATCTCTCTAATAACCCCAGTGAAAAAATGTTCAGCCTATTGCCCTTTGTGTTTGGACCAAAGGGAACTTCTTGATTAGATTACATAGATACAAAAACATGATAGCCGTTATTGTCACCAACCATCACCGCTAATGTTAGCTCTCGAGTCCCCACCACTACCGCCATATTAGAGTTACTATGGCCACCGTCGTCGCAACCGTAGCGTTGCCGAAAACCTACCGTACTACCAACCAACAGCAGCCCAAACCATAAGCACCACCACCACTATAATAATTACCATTTGTAGGTGCACCTTTACTGTCACCTTTACTGTCACCATCACCCACCAGCCACTAACATATCTGCCTTTCATCCGCTTGCTAGCATGGTTACCATAAACACAATCACGGACTGTTTGCACGTTTTCACCGCCACATTCGACCTATAGCATATATACTTATAATTAAAGCAAAAGTTGTCTTAGACCCCATTTACCTTTCTATTTTTCTTCTTCAAACTCATTCTTAACTTGTTATAACTTATTCACCAATCATTTCCAACTCCTTCTAGTAACTTAGTATTGAAAGTACTTCGTTCTATACTGTAACATGTTACCTAGAGCATACGGCTACAAACTTAGGGTAAAGCTTATAAAAAAGTAATACTCCCTCTAATTTCAACCATGTATTTTTTTATTCTCTTTCCTTTTTCATATTAGTGTACTTTGTGAACTAACAGTATCTTTTCCAATCTAATGTTGCTATTCCTTTTAGGGTTATCCGCTTTAACATATTACTAAGTACCAATTTACTTTGCTTTTGAATCCAGGAGATTGACTATTGCACTTCACCTTTTACCAATTCAACGTGTTGTTTGTAGTTGTATGCTAATTCAATTTTCTAGCTAATTGTTAAAGAGATAATTCATGTTATGCAACGAAATGCTAAACAAACTAATTAACTAATATTGACCAACTTTACTGGGAAATTGGCGTATATTTTCCTAAGGTCACCTTTTCTTTCATTGACTTAAATTTACCTTAACAAAAGTGATACCTACCTAACAATATGTATACAACAACAATTCAAGATTTTAGTTGCTAGAATGTGTTCATACCCTATTCTAGTCGCACTCCAGGGCCCGCTAAGGGACCCACTTTACGCGACACATCACCCAGTCAACGGTCAACCTTTTCAACGCTCACATGCCGGTCAAAGCATCACATAATCAAGTCATCATGCATTTTCCCATTGTGAAGCAACCTTGGTGTGCCTTCCCCCTTAAGGGGTCGGCCACCCGAGGGGGTCGGCCACCTACCTTGACGACCGACGACCGCGCTTGCCGCCGCGCTCCGTCGCTGCGACGACCGTTCTCTAGTCCTCACGCTCCATCGCCGCAACAACCGTCGCTGGCGGTCGCTCGTCGCCTGCGCACCATCTCCGCGACTCTCTTCGCCTCTGTCCCCGCGCCGGTTCTGCGACTCTCGTCGCCCGCACACCTTTGTCGCTTGCGTTCGTGCTCCTCCGCGACTCCCGTCGCCCACGCTCCTCCGTGACTCTCGTCGCCCGTGCGCCATCTCTGCGACCTTTGTCGCCCCCGTCCGCGTGCCGGCTCTGCAACTCTTGTCGCCCGCACACCTTTGTCGCTTGTGTCTGCGCTCCTTCGCTACTCCCGTCACCCGCGCTCATCCGCGACTCTCGTCGCTGGCGCGCCTACTCCGCGACTCCCATCGCCAGCGTGCCATCTCCGAGACTCTCGTCGCCCGCATGCCATCTCCGCTACCTTTGTCACCCGCATCCGCGCGACAGCTCCGCGACTCTCGTCGCCCCCGCGCCATCTCCGCGACCTTCGTCGCCCACGTCCGTGCGACAGCTTTGCGACTCCCATCGCCCGCGCTCTGACTTCAGGACTCTCATGGCCCACGCGCCATCTCTGTGACCTTCGTTGCCGGTGTCCGTATGACAACTCTCATCGCCCACCCGCCGTCTCTGCAACCCAGTAGCCTGCACCCGCTCATCGCGCTATCTACAATACTCGCTCAACACCAATTACTCCGCGACGTTCGTCGCTGCGCCTGCGAGCTATTGTCATGATACGTGCCCCCAGCACTAAGTGTTGTTCCGCGACGGTCGTCGCTACGCCCTTGCGCCATTCTTATGATACGTGCCCTTGGCACCAAGTATTGCTCCGCGACAGTTGTCACTGCGCCCTTGCTCCATTCTTATGATACGTGCCCCCGGCACCAAGTATTGCTCAGCGACAATTGTCACTGCGCCCTTGCGCCATTCTTATGATACGTGCCCCCGGCACCAAGTCTTGCTCCGCAACAGTCATCGCTGCGCCCTTGCGCCATTCTTATGATACGTGCCCCCGGCACCAAGTATTGTTCCGCGACGTTCGTCGCTGCGCCCTTGCGCCATTATTATGATGCGTGCCCCCGGCACCAAGTATACCTCTGCGAAGTTCGTCGCTGCGCCCTTGCGCCATTCTTATGATGCGTGCCCCCGGCACCAAGTATTGCTCCTCCGCCACAGTTGTCGCCACGCCCATGCGCCACAATCATGTTACAGGCCTCCGGGCATCACATTTATTCACCACACCATGCGCCCCAGCCATGGACGTGGAACATGCTTCGACCCACTCTCTGGAGTGTGCATCATTCCTGGGGCTCCACTCGAAGTGCTTCGGCACGAGGACCCCTCACTACGGGATGGGCTTCGCCCCATCACCGGCTCAATCAAACTACGGGATGGGCTTCGCGCCATCGTCTGCTCAATCAAACTGTGGGATGGGCTTAGCACCATCGCCGGCACAATCATCGGGGGCTCCGGCCCTCGCAGCGGGATGGGCTCACAACCTTAAAGCCATCACCGGCACAATCACAGAGGGCTCCGGCCCTCGCAACAAGATGGGCTCACAACCCTGAAGCCATTGTTGACACAATCTTAAAGCCATCAACATCACACTTGTAGGGGGCTCCGACACGAAGACTTCCCCACAACGGACTCTAAGCACTAAGCGGCGACCATGACCACTCATGTTACTGCTGATCGTCGACACCACCAGGGCAATGATCCACGGGTCACTCCGGGACGGGAGCAGGTCCTCGGAGGGCATCGCGCCTAGTCCGCCTGGCAGTTGGCTACAGGGGCAACCCTCACTCTGTCAGGTTCTCTGCGCATCTCTTGACACACTTTGTGGGATTCAGTAAGGGCTGGGACTGGTGGCTGGGGCAACGGGCTACTCTGATCATGCTACTGCGATGCGATCAGTGTCATCAGACGGGCAGAAAGATGCTGCAAGGGCAGGGCATCACGAACTTTGGGGGCCGGCAGTCCAACGGAGAATCAGTACTTTGGACCCCCCGACGACGTGTCGCTCCCAGGGGACGACACATGTTAACTTATTACACATGCACATTTTTGCCTATAAATAGTGTACTTTGGAGCTTATTCAAGGATCTTTCTCTCATTTGGACTCTTCACTTTCTCTCTCTAAAAAGACATTCTCTAGAATTCGAGTGAGAGAAACACATTTGGACTTTTGTCACCGGACCCTTGACGCTGCAACCTTGACTTGGATTGTCGACCGCCGGCCTTGTTCGTCGTCGCCTTGCCTGCGCGGCTCTGCCAGCCCTCACGACCTGTCTGGGGAGCCTTGCTCTCAGCCCTTACTCCGTCCTTGCTGTCTTCTACTTTGCTTACCTAAAGTTGACTCAAACTGCATCCTTTGTGGCACCTCTACGTAGCAGCGAACCCCTTTTTCACCTCAACAGAATGTTATAATATAAAATTGAATATATGCATTTACATCGTCATAGATAAAGCTTAAACCCTTAGTTTTAAGCTTTTGAGTGAAAATTGAATAAGTAACCGATTGAGCATGTGCAAGAATTATATGGATTAACCCATATTGCTTATTATTCATATTCATACATCATTGTCTAGAATATTTTCTTTGTACTGTACACCTACTCATCCATTAAGAAGGCTTTACGGTATACATTTTTCAGTCATGTTAAATAAAACTAAAATTTAAAATTATTGTTTGTGGTATGCCCAAAACAAATTATAGAATATTGGAACAAATTATAGAATATTGGAAATTTTGTATGTAAAGACATTTATTCCCCAAGTTTAGTTGCAAATCTGGTCTAAAAAGCGAAGGGAGAATGAAATTCCGTTGAATGTGGCAGAAGGAAACAAATATATTCAACAGTACGATATTTTGTTAAGAAATAGCAGCCTTTTAAAGGGAAGGCGTCATCCATCTGGGAAAGCTTACCTTAAACCTTCTCAGTAAGGGCAATAGAGACCACTTCCTTCCTGGTTGAAGCAAGAAAGGCCCTCCATCCCACCCGCAAGCCTGATTCCTTCCTTTCTTATCAATTTTGATTTAGCAAGGTCCTTCAGAGTGATTTATTAACATTGAATCCAAACCCGGAAAGAACACTCTGAAAAAACACAACACACAACACTGCGTGCTTTCCTCTGTCTCAATGGAATTCCTGAATTTGCTTCTCACTCTAACATTGATGATTTAGACTTGGCTTAGGTTTCTCTCAAGAACAATAAATGTCCAAATTAATGATAATAAGTAGATTAAAAGTCCACTTTCATTGTAACTATAATAATAAGTTTAGATTATAAGTCTAGATTTAAGGTAAAATAAGTGAATTAAAAATTTGTATTAATTGCAACAATGGTAAAAAAATTGACATTAAAAGTTTAAATTCAAGATACAGTGAGTAGATTAAAAGTTCATAAGTCAGATTATATGTCTAAATTTAAGGTAAGCTTAGACTTCACCGGAGGGCTGATAATTTCATAGACCAACTCAGCTTTTATATATTTATTATTATTATTTTTCAGTGTTAGTTTTTGTTATTATTATTATTATTATTATTATTATTATTATTATTATTCAGTGTTAGTTTTTATTATTATTATTATTATAAAAAAAAACCATGTCAAACGGGACAAAAAAACTCTAGAAACTATTTTTTTTTCAGTGTTGGTTTTTTTTTAGACCACCACCCTCCCACCGCCGGCGACCACCGTCGGCCACCGCCACCGCAAACCACCACAAAAAAAAAAAAAAAACTGAACCATCAAACACCCAAAAAAAACTCAACAAAAAAAAAAGATTATCAAACACCCAATTGTTTTTATAAAAAAAAATTTAATTGCTCTTTTTTTTTTTGAAAACTGAAAAAAAAAAAAAATTTGTCAAACGAAGCCTAAGTTGGATGCTCCCTTGCGTAGTTGCATCTATCTCCTCCGTTCATAATCTAATGTTGAATGTCGAAGCATGACCCTGTAGAACCCTTTAACCAGACCATACTACAAAATCAAGTGTCCAGTTGCAACGCTGTTCCCACATGGAAATTAAAGGGGCCTGCGGTCACGCTTTTTCCGTTGGCCAGACAGGACCAGCCTGAAGTTTCGTTGTGTATGTACAACTCGTTGAAAATTTGGGCCGAGTCGTCCTATTGATATACTTGCACCGGAAAACAAAAGTACAACACGTGATGCACGGAATTTACTGTAAATCAGTGCCATTACTCCATTGGGGAAGGACCTTCTTCCGTGGTACCGCCCTGGACACTTCCTAACATGATTGCAGTCAGCATCAACTTGCCCGCTACTGGAAAATCCTTGTGCTGCGTCAGGATTGCTTCCACAGAAGAAATCATGTCCTTGGGAGTTGAAAGCTCGGCATTTTCCTGCCTTAATGGCAGCACTTCGTCAAACCCGCCTTCAAAAGTCTCCGCTTCAGGTCCATAACACCTACTTGAAGCCTGGAAGAGAACGGTTTCCCTAAGATTCTCTAAGGTTTCCTCATCACTCCAACCCTCGGCGATAGAAGTTTGATAGATGCCTTCCCAGTTGTCCTGATTGGCAGCATTCCTCCAGCACTCCTCCAAAAGGCTTGTGTTGCACTTAAGAAAGGAGGCACTGGTCCATGCAAGCACATCAAAAGCTCGCAAGGAGACCTCTACACTTCGACTTTTAAGGCACAATTCAATAAGGTCCACAGGAGGGAGAAGCCTTTGACCAATTTTCTGCTTTTTGTCACCAAGGACTTCCAATATCTCTTCCTGCATGAGAGGCAGAAATGAATGGAACTGTGACAATATTGGGAAGAGCACAAAAGATAAGATGCTTTTTAGAACCTTTTTTCTTTCTTTGAGGTCTCTACATATTAACCATATTCTCTAGTAATCAGCTTATCAAAATCAAATATAAGATTAGAATGGAAGAAAAGAATAGCTAAGAGCCTCCGGTTTCTTTCCCAGCAACCGAAAATTGGCCCAGCAGTAAAGATTAAAACAGAAACTGAGCGATGTTAGCTGTGGTAATACTTTCCCTTAAATGAAGCAAATAATCAAACCATACTGTGTCGAATCAAGGAAGTATTATGGTGCCACACTGAAGTGAAAGCGAAACCACTGAAGCTTCATTGAAACTCGAAACTCAACAGCAATATTCATAGTCCTAAAACGCACCTGCAACTTAAGAATCTTCAGATCAGCTTCTATTCGCTTCAGCTTTATGTCATAACCAGCATCTTTTCCTGCACATTATTGAATAATCATTAGCAGCTTCCAGTGGAGAAGCAACACCAATGTCACAAAAATGAAAAAAAAAATAGTGATAGGTTGAATAGCAGAATAGAATTTTTTTCTCAAGAATAAATGAACAGGAAGAGACTTCAAAACTATCTCGCAAAACATGGAGAAGGCACTATGACAAACTGAAAATGAATGTGCACAAACTAATTTCCCTTGCGACCAAAACAACGTGAATGCCATGATTCTTCTTTATCTGTACATCAGCATCCTTAAATAGCGATTACATGGCATAAGAACATATAGTACGGCATAAGTGAATGGGAACTTAACAAATCGTATCTATGTTGCCAGAAAATCACACAGCTTACAAATTTCTCAGAGAGCAAAAATGGCGAAGAGTCACAAAGCTATAATAGTTACGTTGTTATTTATATTTTCTTTATAGAAGCATTTAGCAACTTCTAAATTCATATCAACTTACGGTGCTTTCTTTTTCCTCCTTTCCTCTCTCTCTCTCTCTCTCTCTCTCTCTCTCTCTATCTCTCTTTTTTGCCCTGTGGGGTGGAGGTTTTGCAGTTTGTGTTATGAAATTCGTCATGCTCTAGTACTCTGCCTTGTAATGCGCGACTTTATGCATTCACTCTTAGTGACAGAATTCATGTGCAACAATACAAACTATCATACTGTGTAACATATATTTGTCTATATTGTCTATATACATAATGCGCTTTGGCTCTACCATCACTAAAACCTCTTAAACTTGTGAGAACAGTAAATTGGCAACCATACATGGATTTGGTAACTTTTCATGTTCAACCTGTTATAGAGATTCGCAAACAACAATGTCGCGATTACACATGCATCTAGAGGTTGGAGAGTTCTCACACAAAGCACGGTGTCCTTGTGGGAAAAGCAAATAGAGTGCATGTCCATCATATGTTTCTGTGAGCATCATTGCCGAAAAAACCTTCACTGACCATCAAGGAATTTTTTTGATAAGTGCACTCCACTAAACGCGCCAAAGGGGGCTACAAGAAGTTACAAATGCGACATCACCAAAAGGTACATAAGTGGTTTTAAACTTTGGCAACAACTAATCAATCAGATTTGAAGGTTCTGAGTTTTATTCTAGTTCCTCTGACACTAGTCGCAACAACTTCGACATCATATATCACTGATGGAGTCAAAGAGATGTGAGAAGGATTAAAAAAAGCGCCACAGAGATATCCAAGGAAAGATGGAAGTACAGAAAGAAAACCTGCCACGACAGCTATCTTTGACAGATTCAGAAAGCGTCTTCTATCCACCAAAGCAGGTTGAACATTAGTGTCACAAAATTCGAACCCATCAGCTGCTGAGACTGAGTTGCTATCTTCTGAAAGAGCCAGTGCATGAAGGGTTTCGGAAGCTGAAGAAAATTGATGAAGGAACACTTCATGAAGCCAGAGGAGATCTCTGTGCTGGTTTAAAAAAGTAGCTAGTTCTTCCGGAAACTCTTCCCCAACCCTCATAAGCTCGGAGAACTGTTTGTTATTGTAAAGTTGTTTGAAGACAAAGTAACTAAATCCTCCTCTAGGCCCCATGCTCTCACGCTGCGTGATGGAATAGTACAAATAGATTTTTTAGAAAATGAGATCCTCAAAGAGGAAGAGAAAAGGGAAGACGTAGTAATAATCTGAAGAACTCAACAGCTGTGTGTGTGTGTTGGGGGTTTGGGGGGGGGGGGGGGGGGGGTTGGTCAAAAAAGGTACCATAAGCTTTCTGAGGAGTTCTGAATCATATACGTCACAGCATATATTCCACTGAGTTTGATAACCTTCATGCCGCCTAGCGATTGACAACAAGCTGGAAGAAAGCTTTTGAAAAACCTCCCCATCCTGCTCTTCAGTCCCTTCGCCCAAATCCTGCAAATGGAAATGCTATGCTTAGAATTATAATTAATTGGGATGTAACAGTCCATTCCTTAAATTTTACAACTTGTTCCATAAGACATCTACATATTAATCCTTGATGAGAACAATACTCTACAAGGGAAACCCATTTGAAGTAGGAATATACAAAGCAAAACAAAACAAACAGGCCCGGGACCCCAAAGGATGTCATGATCGAGCCAAAAGAACCATGGCATGGCACGGATCCTATGGAAATAGCGTGCACCACCACTGTGGCATTAGTCACAAACCCCATACTCAAATCAGGAACCCTCAAGATTGAAAATAAAGAAGGTCCAAGAACAAAGTGTATTGGCGATGCAGGAGCTTAAATGCTTTCCTCACAGATGAAACATCAAAGGCAAAATCACTGACCTAGCAGTTCAGTCAACCAAACAAATTAGCACTTATTTCACTCAAAATTCAACAAATTTCAGATCTGAATGATTTTTATGCACCGGCATAACTTGAATTCTGCATCCAGACATTTCCATGTTTGTAGATGACATGTCAGATTTTGTGTAGACTTTGCTCTTTGAAACATTACCCCATGGATGAACTGCTTTTGGAGGAAGATGTGGATTTCCTGCAGCTTACCAAATAGTCCAATTTTACGGTATTACGAACGAAGGGAATAATGTCGCACTCATCCTTTAGTAACACTTAAAAAAAATGCCTTTGAAATCTTTCTTCACAAAGGTGGAGTGGGCTAATCAATAATCGAAGTGGTTACAGGAACACATTCCCCCTCATTCCCAAGAAAACGCAAGGTTGTGTTGATTAGTTGGAAAGACAAGGAAAGTGCTAGATTGGAAAACTCTACCTTCTTTAAAGCTAGCGAAAATTGGTTCGATAAGAAAAGAACGTGATAAGATCCAAACGCACTCAATTCACATTCCCCTAAAAAAAACAGAAACTCAAGATTTCCGTAAAAAACTGGTGACCTCTTCCTATGATTCCCACTTAACAAATAACCGACACTCCATAGTTACGTGATTGGGGGGGATGGGTATTTTCTCCTACTGCCACACAGCCTGCCGCTGATTTTCCCCAATGGCCTCGTCCGGTTGCCCATGGGGCTGAAAAAACCGTAGTTTCCATCTTTTAACCGAGCTACATCCACTCAATTTCACAGGAGACCTGACTTTTCCAAAGCTATGACTTGATTTTACAAGATTAGATGTTCTTGCAGGGAGAATACGGTAAAAAACTAATCACATGAGAAAGAAGACAAGGAGGTCAGAACAGAAAGTGCATTCAAATCAATCCCCGCTTATGTTGGTATGGATCAGATTAAACTGAGACAGGCACTGCCCAATGGTAGAGCTATTCTTTCTGGCTGTCAGGATATAGCAATATGCATCAGAGCCAATGGCCAATATGTCACCCAGACTAATCCAAATTCATCTGCAAGAACATCTAATCTTGTCTCGTATCAATCGGGTTGTGGTCTAAAACAGCAAAAGTGGGAGGTTGCCAGGAATTATCTTTGACACAACAGAGCTAGTTGGACAGAACAGAACGTGCATTTAAAACTACCCCTGCTTATGTTGGTATGTAATTGATGCAAGCTGATTGTCAAAAACTAACAAAAGCGAGGTTTTACTACCGTAATCTACCACTGTACCAACACAAACCAAACAAAGGGATTGCCGAGCAGAACAGAGCAAACCTGGGGTCTGGTATCGACAAAACTTTTCACTTGATGATAAAGTGCGTCAAGAAGTGCATCTCTCCTGTTCCAATACTCGTCCAGTAAACCTTTGTGCTCTTCTTCACGCTCAACTTTTGCTGTGATAGCACCACAATATGCCTCAAGTAAAACTTCACTGAGTACTTCTAGATGGGAATGGAAATCCAACTTTGCAGACCTATCAAGGGATTTGGTTTCATTCAACAGCTGAAGCATGAAAGATGCAACGCTCCAAAGCCCACTCCGTACAGTAGTTTGGCAATACCATGGTGTTAAGCCCTCAGGGGAGGGATACCACATATGATGCTCGTTCCTATAGTGCATGGCTGTGTGAAGCAAAGTCACGCAAGCATCTGAGAGTTCGCAAGCTCTTTGAAACTGGACGGCAGATGTCAGCTCTAAACTAATGAACTTTTTTAGCTGTCTATCTAAACAATAAAATAGTTCTTCAAGTTCTGAAACCTTACTATAAAATACTTCAGCATTATCCCTATCCATCAGAAGAACTGTATTCCGACGGGCTCTGTCACCAACTAACTGAATCAGATCCCAAAGAGGACCAGAAATTCCACTTTCTGAACTAGAGTAAGTGGAGCCAACTCCAGCTGAACGGCTCTGGCTAATCATGCTTTGCAGTTCCCTTAGTTGAATCATAGAGGCAAGCTTTTCACCGTGTTCCATGATAATTTGCAACGATTGTCCTGATAACAGATAGGACTGTTAAGAAACAGAGGGGACGATAATTACAACAAAGTTTGTAATTTAAGCTGGATAGCAGGACTAGTGGATCCTTGCACTTCCAAAAACTATATCAAGTTCCTTTTATATCACAAGTACGCCCAAATAACAGAAAAAGCAAAATATAGCCCCTTCACAGAAGTTTATATTCCAACTCACGGCCTATATTTAGTCACAGAAGCAGGTATGGTCTGATTCATGTGGTTCCAATGATAGCAGATACACTTTGACATTTGATCATTGGGTTACTGATCCCCATCAGTTAATGCTAGCAGATAATCTGCATAGATTGGACATATTGCACCAAGACACATGCGTATATATGATCAATTGCATGTGTGTACTTCATGTTAATGTATCGTGCATCTAAGCTAAATTTCGAGGAAACACACGTGTAGCAATCACCGGCGAACATAGTAAAGACACACACCAGATTTGATAATGAACAAAGGCAAAACCGGGATCGATAACTAGGTAGGGCCAATTTCAGTACTAGAGAAATGTATTTCATAGAAATAAGGTGGAACAAGTTCATTAACTTCACTACAAAATGATGCTCCACAAAAATAAGATTGCATGTAATACTAGCAAGAGTTTATATCCCCAAGGGATGCAATAGAAGTTCCCTTTGGCAGAAGAAAAGCTACGATTCGACCCCTTCACATCTCTGTAGTGGTGGGCTTTTGTGCTCCATAGGAGATTTATAGGTCCTGTGGTTTCAGCTGGTGGAATGTGGAGTAGTATTTCTAAGAGCTGGGAGCCCTTTGCATATCAGCTTCTGTTTGCAGTGGAAAATAATAGAGCGGTGCTTTTCGGGTAGGATCTTTGGTGTTGCGACAAGAAGATTTGCAGGACTTTCTCTCCTTGTTCTCATTGGCCTAAAATAAAGAGCCTTCAATGGCAGCCAGTCCTACTTCTATCAATCTAGGCCACTCTTGGAACTCCATTTTAAGGTGTCATTTTCAGGATCGTTGACAATGTTTTGGCCTCTCATTTATGGATTTGGAAAGGAAATGCTAGGGGTGATTTTTGGTAAAACATTTCTATTCGAGCTTGACCCCAAAAATTTCCATATCTCGACCTTGGAAGGTGATTTCGAAGTCCAAGCCCTCTGCGAGTTTCTTCCTTTGATTGGAAGACAGCCAGAAATACAGTGTTGACTGGCAATCAGTGGATCAGGTTTTCCTCCATTGTTCAGCTAACAAAGAGCATAGGGTTATGATCTTTGGGTATTTGCTGGGTCAAAACGCGTCCAGTAGGAGAGTTGTTGCAGTGATGGTCCTTGTTTACAAAGCGGAAGCGTACAGCTAAGTATGGGGTTCGATTCCTCAATGCTAGGCATCACGACTCCTTTTATCTTCTCTTTTTGCTGGGTTCAGCGCAATTTCCATTCTTATGAGGCTTTTCTAGAGTTCTTGGATAGCTTTGTCCTGTGCGTAGGTGGTTGACTGCTTTCTATAGGGTTCGCCTCCTTTGGCAGTTTTTGAACAGCAGCTTTCTTTTCTAGTTTTGTTCCTTTCACTTTCTCCATATTGTCAACATGTTTTCCTAGACAATTTCAGATCCTGGGATTAGTGGTTTAGGTTCCCTTCACCGTTTCGTTCTTTCCTCAGCATATCGCAGTCACATCTAGTGAATTTAAGTTAACAAATCATTACATCATTCAACTAAACATGTGTACCATGAAATTTACTATAACAAAAACACATAACACGTTAACAAGTTCTTAATACAAGGTGAGTCAGAACTTCAGTGGGGTCACCTAAGGCTAGGGAACCAAAGTGTCCCATTTCCCAATTTAGACGTGGAATATAATGAGTTGAACAGAAATGCTCTCTCAAGAATGCAGCTCGAAGTAGGTGGCGTCAAGCATGAGGTGTCAATGACCTAGTGATTCGACGGTAACTCATTCAACCTTACCTTAATCTTGATTGAGTTCCATATCCTAACTATCAGGATTAAATCCTTAACAACTACTAATTATTTACAACTTTTTATAAGATAGATTGAAAGATGGCAAAGCACTAAATGCAACAAACTTGGCATGTTTATCAGTAACGCATTACGCTGATTCTCTAAATGCATATCGCTTAACTACATTTCAAAATTAGTACTTATCTGTGATGCATTACCCTGATTCTCTAAATGCATGTGGCCCTAATTACAGATCAAAAATTAGTACTAGAACCTAGGGCCTATTTCTAATCTTAAAGGGTAAGCTTGGCAGCCCACGTTGCTCCATTTGTGTCCTGGTCGGGTTACAAACGACTAACTATCACGATTCTCCATAGACAATGCGGTTGCAGGATCCCCATGCACCCGCTCGGCCTGCTTTTTGGCGGTCTTATGTTGTGGAGGCAGTAGATTTATAATTACTAAATTAATTTACAGCAACAATCTGTTGGCTATGAATAGCAAATTTTATGTGTCCTTAAGACTAAATAACTCAACGTGCGGCAACTATATCTCGACGATAAGAACTTTAAAATAAGTTGCGGGTATGAGAAATTCAAAAAGAAAGATAGAGAACAATATGGGAATTTGATCATACTTTGTCTAGAACGCAGTTCATCATGGCATTTGGACAGAGCAAGAAACTGAAGAAACTTTTGATGTTTCTGTTGCTTATCCATAAGTTGAGAGGATATAACAGCCAGAGTGACAATCTCAGCACCTCTGGTTGTTGTCCAATGTTTTGCTAAGGTGTCAACTATTGATTTGCTTATTCTAGCGAACACATTTGTTTCTCCATCCCTTTCAAATGCACCAGAATTTCGAAGCTTCTCAAATGCACCAGTGACCTGACCAGATGAAAGAAAATCATGGAAAAGATGACTCAGTAAAGCTTCTGATTCTTCATCTTGAGCGGTTCGACGTGCTATTCCCGTGAACACTGCCCTTTGCCTATCTCCAGCATCCCATGCTTCCGAACTAGCCCTTCGAGGAGCAATATTGCCTGCAAATGAGACATTTCTCCTCTCCTCCTGTGCAGACCCTTCATTAGAGCTCCCTTTACGTGACAAGCTACGCTCAGGTGGTTCAACCCCACCAAGTAAAACTGCCTTCTCAGGAATTGCCCACAATCCAGCTTTCTCGGTAAGCACAACCCAAGCTCCGTCCTCTCCATCATCCGAAGGGAAAATCGAAGCATCCAGAACTTTTCCAGCATCATACGGTAGATCAAACTGATAGAGACGGGTAGAGTTTCTCCAGTAATGCGAGACTGTTGCAGTTCCATCACCAGAAAGTATAATTGCCGACCCAGAAGGCTTCCCCCCAACCTTCAACCTCATAGAAAATAAGAAGTCCTCTTCTTCGTATCTTGCTTTTGGTATTATAATTTGGACGGGAGCTTTTTTCTCCAAAACCTTCTCACTGGTATGCGTACTGTTCTCTGAGGAGATACTCACCCCAGATTTATATTGCATGGTTAGAATTGAGTACTCTGTGAAGCTAGAACTGCTGACACGGTCCTTGCAAAAAGTGGCAATAAGAATTGTAATTACTTTGCCAAGATTGTCAATTTGCAAGTCCAAAGGCCAGATTCGCTTCTGACCAGCCAGACCCTTCTGTATTCCAGAATCACCATCAGTGCCAATAATTACATGAGACCAGAGCTTCGACACATCAAAATCAGAAAATAGCTTAACAGAAAAACACTGTATCTCATGATCTGTCAAAAGAAGAAACTTCCTTTCACGTTCGTCCAAATAGTGTCGTGTATCATGCCAAATCAATGACCTAGGGTAACCTTTGCTTCCAAGAGGTTGGGCATCATCACTTTCTGGGGAAGTTATAGACATCAGTTCCTGATGAACAATTTTACACTTAATACCAGAGGGGCTGCAGATGAATTGCCAAAGCTGACCATTGGAACTACATGCAAGAGCAATACTGACTTTAGAGGTGTCAGGGATTGCAGAAGCAACAAAAGAGTTAAAAGAGTTTGATCCTATCAAACTGCTTAGAGGCCTGCTACGCTGCCGCTGCTTGTTTGACATGTTTTTCAAGTCACCAGGTGGAGAACTCATCTCTGATTCATCAGTATATGCTACTGGACTAGTCTTACTTTCAGAATATATGTCATGCCAGAATATAACAGCTCGGGTTTTTCTATTAGACAAAATAACACCAGCAGACTCACACTGTCTAAAGACAGAACCAGTCCCACTACTTGTGCCATCCCAACTGACAACACATAATAACCAATCGTTATCCCGACATGAGTTTCTACTGTTATCTCCAATTTCAGATATACTTGAAGGAAGATCAAGAGTAACACATTTTCTTGATGCTGCAGGTGACAGGTAACACCAGATAAACAATTTACTTCCACAGATAATCCATGCCAGGGACGTTTCCTTGTCCATTCCACCTGCAAAGCAAGCATCACCTGCAGAAGATATAAACATGTACTGTTCTCCAAAGTTAAAAAAAGCTTTTGACAAAGTGAGCCAACAATACTAACCAGGAAAACATTTCTGCAGAAAATTAGCTTGTTCATCACGGACCACTTGAGGAAACTCTCCGACGTATACAGGTTGAGTTGGATCTAGATCATTCCCTTTCTCACCTTTTTTCACCTGTGGGATTCTGGGTATGCAAAACAAAAGATAAATTGATATCCGGCACAAAAATGAACAACCATAAACCATCTGCAACCCTTCCACTTCCTTTTTCTTATGTATTTGATATTTGATTAAAATAAATTCTTGTTCAGAGCAAGTGCACCACACACACACACAAGCATCCCAGATTATGGAAGGTATTTAAAACAGTAAGGTATACTATCATCTTGCGACGAGTCTGTTTTAACAACCTTTCATTCAAATCAAGCAGATTACTCATCAGGATTTGGCCCTCCCTCCCTCCCTCCCTCCATGTGTGAACGTGAGTTGAGTCTTATATTAGCACGTATGATACTGTCTACTTGCATTAATTTATCCATATCAATGTATAAGGACTAGCCAAATGAAATTACATTGTTGCAGCCACTTATTCTGGATTCCGTCTACAACTTCCTAGAAAAGAAACGTTTGCATTTTCCATACAATTTTGTCTCTAGTGAAAATAGAGAATTTAAGTAAGCACTAATTCGCAATCCAGATGAGTATACAAACAATGAGTATGGTCCATTCCTATGTATGATACTGGCCAGTTAAGTTACTGATATGCCAAAGCAGCATAATGGAACAGGTATAGTAACATATGCATGTACACGTACACGCACATTCCCTCCGTCCCCTTTGACCTTTTCCAATTTCCGAGAATAGAATTTGAACGTGTGAGCAAAGACTTTACTCATTGTCTTTGCCCTAGTTTGTCAAATAACGCTTATTTAACCGATAACAATTATTTTAATTCTAGTTCGAAGTTCAGATGTTCAAATCCTATCCTAGAACTTCAAAAAAAGTCAAATGGGACAAAAATATGAAACCAACAGAGTATTATTAGGTAATTGCATCAATGACACACTAGGTATCCGGTAACTGTATGGCACAACCGGACGGTAGTGCAAAGTTTCATCACATACATGTAGAAACCAAATATGACCTGTAAGTAAGTACACAGTCCATTGACTTCTTAAGCATCCGACCTCGCTCGTTGTGACGTAGTCCTTAATTACAGTCCACTTGTTCGAACTCTAACCCCGGAAGAAGCTAAAGGGTCAAGGGGACTCCTAATTTTGGGACACTAACTTGCGTCGACATTGAGTAGAGCCTGAACGGGAAGATATTAGGTCACGGTACCTGGCGAGGACGGACAAGCGAGGCGCCCAGGGAGCGGGGGTGCCGGTGCTGGGGCGGTTCGGGATGGAATCGTCGTGAATCGAACTCCGATTCTCCCCGAGAGGCGTGACCGGGGAGTCCTGCGGCGGCGGCGGCGGCGGCCTGGCGAGAGGATTGCGCTCCTTTCGAGCGCTGAAACTCGATCTCTTCGTGCCAGGAGAGAACATTGCTAGTGCGAGGTTAGGATTCCCGGAAGTGAAAATGGAGATAACGCTTTCAAATGTTAGGCTTTCAGAAGAAAGAGGGAGCGGGCATGCTCATGTGTGAGACTGTGTGTGTGTGTCTTGAAGGAACGGGAGATTTGAATTTGCTGCCCAAAGGTAGCAGAAGAGAGTGGGGAAGGGACTAGTAAGTAGAGCTGACCAGAGGCGGCAAAATCACAATGAATTGTTTTTGCGTGGGCGTGTACAAGCGTGACTCGTATCGGCGTTGAACCTACAAAACGAGGCATAATTTCTTTTGAGAATTAATGAAAAAGATAGCTAATAGCCCCTTCACCTCATCCACTTTATAATAATAATAATAATATTCTAAAAACTATCCATATATATATATATATATATATATATATATATATATATATAGGGAGCCGATCCACACCTACCAGTGGATATTATCCACCCAACCGCAACAAATTGTTGCGGTTGCTAATCATTTCCCCCCCTCCCCCCCCCCCCCCCCAAAAAACACAACCGCAACTAAGTTGCGGTTGGTAGGTAATGATACCAACTGCAACTCTTAGTTGCGGCTGGCCTCTTATCCCCATGGCCCCCTTCCCCCCTCCCCCCACGCGGTGCCCCCTCCCCCCATGGCCCCACCCATTCCCCCTCCGTGATGCCACGTGGTGTCCTCCCCCCCTAAAGCTTTGGACGCAAAGTCTTTTGCCATTTTTTTTTCTTTCACAGCCTTTGACTACTGCTCACTCACGAACTTTTTTTTCTGTCTTCTTTCATCTCTCGCCCACACTTTTCTCTCTTTATAATCCCTTCTCCCCGAACCCTTTCTTCCACTCTCCATCATCTTTACCGACTGTCTTCTAACTTCATATCTCACCTATATAATCTTCACAACAATACAAACAAAAAATTTTACGCTAGAAGATCGGTGGATTTTTCCGCTAGAAGATCGGTGAATTTTTCTTTAAATATATCAAGTCAAAACAAATAAGTAATTTGAATTTTCTTATAATTCAATGTTAAAAACAAATTGTTCTTACCAATGGATTGTTTAAATTGTGTTATGCTTAAATTGTTCTTACCATAGTCTAAAATTCGTGTTTTTTGACAGTTTTTCACGAATTTATAAAAAATAGTTAGAGCTACATTTTGCCAAAGTATAAAAAAGAGACCCTAGTTATTTTTAAAATATCTATATCAGAGAAAAATTTCAGATTTTTCCAAAGACTGGAAAGGGGTTAACTGATAAAGGGAACCTTGTAATTTTGTAGTGTAATTTAAAATATCAAACTAGAGCGATTTCGCGCGAAACTTTTTATGAGAACTCTAGGATGTTGGGAAGTTCCATTTCCTAAGAATTCGGGCCATTCCGAAGTCGTTGGTTATTTTTTGGCCGAAAGCTTTTACGCGCTCGATCCGGACACCGGGTCGGAATTTTTTTGACGAAAAGTCCGTAAAATACTTTTTAGATCAAGAATAAATTCGGGAAGCTTTAAATAGCATTTCAAAGCACTTTTGAGATTTTCTGATGCCAGGGGGAATTTTGGTAAATTGCCAACCTGATAGGGATATTTTGGTAATTTTACGGTGTTAAGTTTTTCAAAGGACTTTTTAGTCCAGAAGTGTAAGTAAAACACCTGAAATGTTGTTTTGAAGCTGGTTTGGGGCGTTAGGGTGATAATGAACCCCCAGGGGCATTTCGATAATTTGTCGCTCACCGGGGGTATTTTGGTGATTGAACATTGTAACACAACTGGAGGAAATAATTTTTATTTTTATTTTATTTAATTCTATGACTTGTTGAGAATGATATACATTTTTATTTTTTAGATTTCAGTATCAATATGGATGCAACTGGAGGAAATACTTTTTGTGAAGGTTCTGATCCACCTTAATTGGGTCAAGTTTTTCAAACACTGGACGAAGTTGAAGCATACTATAGAGCATATTCGAAAACGATAGGTTTCGGTATTAGAACTAAGACTACTAGAAAACGGGCGAATACAGATCAAATTTGTGGAAGACTATTTGAGTGTCATAGAGGAGCACCGTATGTACCCCCGGTGTTCGGATCAGTGACGAAGGGCCAACAAGACAAAGAAAACGGGACACATTTTCGGGTACTGGCTGCAAGGCCCATGTGTATGCAGTACACCGAAAAAATGAAAACCATTGGGTTGTGACGGGAGTGGAGTTGAGCCATAATCATCAGTTGATGACCCCTAGTAAGATTGGTCAAATTCATCAACACCGAGAAATAAGCGCGGCACACAGACAACTGATATTTACAATGGCCGAGGCTAAAATTCCACCTTCTAGAATGATGGGGGTTTTCTCAAGCCAGGCTGGGGGGATTGACAAGTTGAGTTTCAACGAAGTAGACCTTCGAAATGAACTTCGTGCTCAGAGGAGAGAGTCTTTCGGTAAGAGTGATTCTCAAGCTACACTTGATATCTTCAGGCACCTTCAGAGTGAGAATTCTGGCTTTTTCTATAGTCTCCAACTGGATGATGAGAACCGCATTAGTACTATATTTTGGGCGGATGCCCGTTCTAGAGCTGCTTACCAAAATTTTGGGGATGTTGTGACGTTTGACACCACATACCGCACAAATAAGTACTCTATGCCTTTTGCTCCGTTCACCGGGGTGAACCACCACTATCAGTCAATCTTGTTTGGCTTTGCCCTGCTTAGGGATGAGACGGAGGAGTCATTTACGTGGTTATTTGAAACGTGGCTTAAAGCAATGTATCATGTTCCTCCAAAGACCATCATCACCGACCAAGATCTGGCAATGAAAAATGCAATCGCTAAGGTCCTTCCAGATACTCACCATGGCCTGTGCACATGGCACATAAGCAACAAATATCCCGAACGGCTTCACAATGTATATGCAAACCATCCGACATTCAAGACTGACTTTAATACATGTGTGAAGAAATCGTTGACGGTAGACGTGTTCGAGGAGAGGTGGGCCAAGTTAATGGATGACTACTATTTGCACAATCATGAATGGTTACAATCGTTGTATGAGATCAAGACACAGTGGGTCGGTGCCTACACCAAGCAGTTTTTTGCAGCCGGAATGACTACGACCTCGAGAAGCGAAGGTATGAATGCATTCTTTGATGGGTACGTAGGCCATTCTTCTAGTATACAAGAGTTCGTACTAGAGATGCAGAAAGCTCTTGACAGGCAATTTTTCCTTGAGAGAGAAGCCGACGCGGCTACAGTTTACAAAGAAAGAGCCATAGTAGTCTTTTCACCTTTGGAGGCTCATGCGGCTCAAGTCTATACCAAGGAAATGTTTTGACAGTTTCAAGAGGAACTACTAAAGTCGAATCAATATAGCATGACAAAGTTGCACGAGTATTCCACCAGAGATCTCAAGGTTTATGCTTTGACAAATGTGACGAATTTCGCCAATCCGTGCTCTTCGTCGGCTCCGAGGAGCAGAAGACATTTTACCGTAGCAGTTTGTAAGGACACCGGGTTGGTTAATTGCAACTGTCAACTGTTTGAGCATAAAGGTATACTTTGTCGACACGCGTTGAGGGTTTTTAGCGCCAAGAATGCTCATGAAATCCCTCCACAGTATATCTTGGAACGGTGGACGAAGGAAGCCAATAGAGTCCACGGTCACATTCCTTACGTGCCCAATGTTTCAGTTGATTTCGAGCAATCTGAGACGCTGCGATATAATCACCTTTGTAACATCATGCACGGTTTATCATTGGATGCAGCGTCAACATTCGATGGGTACAGGTATCAAGTTGAAGCAGCCGCACGGGATAAGGCTAACCTTGCACAGTTTAGGGCGGCATTACCAGAAAGAAGAGACATACCGCTCAATCGAGCTCACAGCCAGTCATTGACGGCACTAGCCTGCAAGGTGAGGAGGACGACATTTTTGATCCGATTATTTCTCAAACAAAAGGGCGAAAACGAGCAATACGCATGAAGAATCCGATTGAAGAAGCAACGGGTCAAAAAAAATTGCGAAAGTGTGCGTTGTGTAATAAGATGACTGATCATGACAAGAGAAACCATTATAAAGTGTTAGGTATCGAACCTGGCAGTATGGTCGAGGAGGACGATGATGATGAGTGTTAGGGTTAATGTTTCAGTTGTATAAATTGAACTTTTATAATGATTAAATTTGTGATTTGGTTTGTGGAATCATAACTTCCGAAAAATTACGTAGTTTTTTTTGTCACTTTTTTTTTGCTCATTGCATCATAGGCACGCTAGTTAGCCCATTTGTATCAATTTCGGGAAAAAACGAGACACATTATTTTTTGGATTTTCCTACGAAGGCCCTGTTCGGGCACACTTTAGGGCCCAATTCATAACTTCCGAAAAATTACGTAATTTTTTTTGTCACTTTTTTTGCTCATTGCACCTTGGGCACGCTAGTTAGCCCATTTGTATCAATTTCGGGAAAAAACGAGACACATTATTTTTTGGGTTTTCCTACGAAGGCCCTGTTCGGGCACACTTTAGGGCCCAATTCATAACTTCCGAAAAATTACGTAATTTTTTTTGTCACTTTTTTTTTGCTCATTGCACCTTGGGCACGCTAGTTAGCCCATTTGTATCAATTTCGGGAAAAAACGAGACACATTATTTTTTGGGTTTTCCTACGAAGGCCCTGTTCGGGCACACTTTAGGGCCCAATTCATAACTTCCGAAAAATTACGTAATTTTTTTTGTCACTTTTTTTTTGCTCATTGCACCTTGGGCATGCTAGTTAGCCCATTTGTATCAATTTCGGGAAAAAAACGAGATACATTATTTTTTGGGTTTTCCTACGAAGGCCCTGTTCGGGCACACTTTAGGGCCCAAATCATAACTTCCGAAAATTTACGTAGTTTTTTTTGTCACTTTTTTTTTGCTCATTGCATCTTAGACACGCTAGTTAGCCCATTGTCCAAAATGCACCAATAGTAATAATAAGGCTAATTCAATTTTCAAAGCTTAATATCCAAAATTCAACAATAGTAATAATAATCCATACGAACGTCTATTACATATCAGGATAATGGTAAGGAAGGCGTCTAGCTACACCCTTTTTCAGCTCCCAGGCTATCCTATATCTAAACGTCAGGGCATCGTTTCGAGACCACGTATCATATTCGAGCACATCCGAGCGAGCTATGTAGTCCATGTACTTGAGGACGTAAATCCCGCAATCATGACTGTTATATTGCTTTGGTCGGTTTTGTATTGTCACGACCGTCCAAGGATCAATCATTGTTTTGCTCGTGATGGCTTCCCCCTTAAAATGTCGGCACGCTAGTGGAGTAGTCTGCATCCAACAATAAAAAAAAATATCAAGCCTATATAACAAGAAGAATAGACAATGAGCGAAGGTCAAAAAATATAAACTAACCACCGCATTGATGTACGTGGAGTACACCTGCGCCAGCTGCCGACCAGGTCCATCTTCCCTTAGGCTATCGTATATGTGGACCACTTTATTCTCTGGAAAAAGAACTAATAGGAAGAAGTGGCTTGCATGAAGAGCAGGTAGCATGATTAGGTTCGCCTCAGCTGCGTGACATTGATAGTCCGCGTTCAAGTAGGAAAGCACGTTTGCAGATGGTCTCCATTCACCCTTGCTTGTCCCTCGCGTCCTCCTCCATTCTGTGAACTCCTTCATGCTATTCACCATGAAAGGGATAACAAAAGAGGCATACATGTTGAACTTCAAAGTTTGGCAGGTGTTATAATTTAGCTCTCTAACACGGAGCAGATCTATATACGCGTCAATAAGAAAATTTGAAATATCTGTGTTTGGCGCCAACAGTCTTAGATCAGAGTGAGCTAGGAATCCTGAAACTGGAAAGTCTGCTGTAGCGATTGGCTCATGCCCAAAGTAGTGCCGGTCGATCCAATCCCGTTTGGCCGGACTCAATGGCTTCGTCGGTTGTCCTTTATCCGACCGGATGCTTGGGCGCGATGCCTGGATTCCTACTTGGGTCACCTGACTCTGGCGCTGATAGTCGTACGCGTCAGGAGGCAAGCGAGTAGACGGCTCCCACACCTGACTCTGGGGCTGATGGTCGTACGCGTCAGGAGGCAAGCGAGTAGACGGCTCCCACACCTGACTCTGGGACTGAGAGTCGTACGCGTCAGGAGGCAAGCGAGTAGACGACTCCCACACCTGACTCTAGGGCTGATAGTCGTACGCGTCAGGAGGCAAGCGACTAGACGGCTCCCCTTGGTAACCCCGGTACGCAAGACTAAAGTTTTGAACTTCAGTCTTGTACCTCTCAATGGACCTCTTGAGATTGTCAGGAGCCTGCGCGACAAACCAGTCAAACCCCTCCAGCTGCTTGAACACCTCAGTGCCCTGGTCAACCTAAAAAACATGCATACAAAATATGGCTAATCATTTCAGGCATGGTAGATAAGGTGCGCAAATAAAAATTGAAACAACACTAGCATGACTTACAATGTTCAATGCCCAGAACTGGTCATAGATCTCACGTGGCGCATACGATGTCTTCCTCGCCTGGGAAGGGCGATTCACCCTCGTGCGCGTCACCTTGAGAAACCATTGCAGGTACTCCTCAATGCTGATGCTGTCGGCCTTCAGCGATACAAGGCTATCATATGTTTCTTGCCAGGTATTCCACTGTTGCACCTCGTCGCTCAACAAATTCAAGGCATCAGGCACCTCGAAGTTCGGCCCTCGACCACTCCTGTATGGCCGCATGTCTACAGCGGGTTTTGGTATCCCTTGTAGACAGCCAGCTTGCCTCATAGCTCGATCGGGCATCTGAAACTCACATACTTCGAAGTGAATAAGCGGCACCCGAACCAAACCTGCCAGCACGTACGACACCGGAAGTTGCCAACACCACTCATCCAACCGATGCATCACCTTGCTATATGGCTGCCACGTCACCTGGGATGCATTGAGTATCTCTAGTTCCCCCCGATAGAACTTTAGATGGTGGTGCGGGTCTACCCGTCTCCTCCGGTTGGTCGTAGGCCCCCAGGCCCACACCCTAGGCCACGTCTCATCGGAATATTCCCGCGGTTGTGGACGACCCGTGGGTAGCCTCTCGTAAGACCAAACCTGTGAATGCAAACATTATCTGGAATTAGCACATTAATGCTAGAATATATTGACACGTCAACCAAGAAAATAAATGCTCAAACCTGTAATAGAGTGAGGCAGGCGGCAATGGACTTGGCACCCTTTCTCGTAGCTTTGTGCAGTGCTCGATATAGGTGCGCAAGGACAGCTGAACCCCACGAATACGAGTATACCTCCTCAAGATCCTCCAAGAACACCATATACTTCGGATGCACCGTGTTTTTCGAATGCGTCGGAAGTAATATGGCTCCAATAATATACAGAAGGAATGCTTTCGTATACGTCACGAAATCGTGAGGAGTGTATTCATCCGGTAGCACGCCATACTGCTCTCTCAGCCATTTAAGTTTGATGCCGTTCGTTGTAAGAGCTTCCCTCGGAATTCCCGGGAAATACTGCCTAGCCATCTTCGCTATGGATGCAGACGTTTTGCTCGAAGTAATGGGTTTGCCGTGACATGGGATTCCAAGTATAAATCCGACGTCCTCTAATGTAATAGTCATTTCACCAAACCGGAAGTGAAATGAGTTCGTCTCGCTCCTCCATCGTTCAACTAGAGCGGATATAAGGCAATCGTCGTGTCGAGACCAAATCCCGGGATCGGTGAACATAGATAAATTTTGACGGTGTAATAGTTGTATTTGTTCCTCGTTTAGTACCCACTCATCGTGGTGACTTGTGCTTTGAATTGTTTCCAAAACACCCCTATCGACACCGTCAAATACGTGCCTCGCGACGTGGTCATCGTCATCGTATAGGATTGATGTATCATGAGGTCCGGTGTTGAAATCCATATATCTAAGAACAAAATATAATCGTAAACCAACTTAGTATCCATAATATTTACATTCCAAAACTATAAATGGATCTTTAACCTAGCTTACCAACGCATTAGCAATAGTAATTATCTCATTATTTCAATATGTTAAAACAATTCCTCACTTCTCACAACTCCGAACGCTTAATTACGCTAGTTCCCTAAAATTTAGCGCCAACGTGGTTATTTAGCAATATACCCCCTGATGGCCGCTACAGCCCCAACACCTCAAAACCGCTTTAAAACTACTTTTTAAATGTATTACATCAATTATATACCAAATATTTCCTTTATCAAAATTTAAAGGGGATGAGTTACCAAAACACCCCTAACTTAAGCAAAATACCCCCTGACAGCTATCGACCCAACAAACATCTCAGAACAACTTTAAAATAACTTTTTGGGTGTCTTACACTCCTACTCTTTCCTCCAGTTGCGGAAAATTTTACAATGTTCAATTACCAAAATACCCCCGATGAGTGGCAAATTATCGAAATGCCCCTAGGGGTTCATTATCACCCTAACGCCCCAAACCAGCTTCAAAACAACCTTTCAGGTGTTTTACTTACATTTCTGGACTAGAAAGTCCTTTGAAAAACTTAATACCGTAAAATTACCAAAATACCCCTCTCGGGGTGGCAAATTACCAAAATGCCCACTGGCATCAGAACAATCTCAAACGTGCATTGAAATGCTATTTTAAGCTTCCCGAATTTATTCTTGATCTAAAAAGTATTCTATGGACTTTTCGTCCAAAAAATCCCGAACCGGTGTCCGGATTGAGCGCTTAAAAGCCCGTTCGGCCAAAAAAATAGCTAACGACTTCGGAATGACCCAAATTCCTGGGGGATGGAACTTCCCAACATCCTAGGGTTCTCATAAAAGTTTCGCGCTAAATCGCGCTGGCTTGATATTTTAAATTACAGTGCAAAGTTTCAAGGTTTCCCGTATCAGTTAACCCATTTCCAGTATTTGAAAAAATCTGAAATTTTTCCTGATATAGATCTTTTAAAAATAATTAGGGTCTCTTTTTCGCACTTTGGCAAAATCTAGCTCTAGCTATTTTTATAAATTCGTGAAAAATCCTAATTTAGACTCCCTAAAAATCGCTAAGGAAAATATTGTTCATCAAATACCGCTGCTGGCTGTGCAGCAAGAGTTCCTACAATTTCCCGTAACAGTCCTACCAGTTCTCTTCTTAAGTCCTCTCTGTTATCATGTTCAACTTCAGCTTCCGCATATTCCTCATTCTCGCCCCCGGCACATGCCGAAGATGCTTCCGTAGGTGGCCTTCTTAAATTAGGAGCCTCTTCCACTAGGGGTATCATCCGGTTCCGCAATTGACGAGCCATTCCTGATGTAAACACAATTAACATTTGGTACAAACAACAGTTATAGCATAAAGTTAACGTTATACAAAGATATACATCAACAGTCAATGCTATCCATTCCTACACATCAGTAGTCAACTTTATACATTTTTACACATTACCCCTCCCTCCGTTTCCTTCTCGCTCTAATCTGGAGAAAATATATTCCATTCTTGAGCGAGTGCCATGTACTAATACTCCTCCGAGGAGCATTTCGCGCCGATCCCTCGGCATCGGCCTCGCCGGATGAGTTTCTCTTAACCCATCCTGCATCATCCGAACCACCCTTCTCCCCGCATCAAAGGTATACTCTTCCCTTTTATTCGCTCGTGCCAACCCCTCACGACGACGTCGCTCTAACTTTTCTACCTCCTGCCCCTCCATGGCTCGCATCTCCTTCGCCTGATACACCAGGTACCTCAATATACCTTCGTTTCCAAAAGTTCTCCACATGATGTGTCCGGTATACGGTGTTACCAACCTTCACAAATCCCACCGGCACCTCAGGTTCAGTCTCTTCCTGTTCCTCCTCCCCATCCTCTGGTCCGGACAAATCTATTTCCTCGGGCTCCTCGTCATTTGGCCAGGGGTCCTCCTCGGGATCTTCCTCCTCCTCGTCCCCGGCCATGACGTGCTCATCAATCCATCCAGCTCCAACCATAATCTCCTGCAAGGCATATGAACTCACATCAGACTTACAACACGGTACAAGTAACTTCAACACCTTTCTGCCCCCGTACACACTTAATATTTATGTCTAGTTCTACAGGATCACATGCCTAGGCTCTGATACCAACCTGTGACACCCCCAACCCTAGTGACGTCACCAGAGCCAGATTGTCAGTCCTGACTGCATTAGAAACCCTGTCGATACAGAGCAATTCTAGAACCATCCTTGAATATACATCCCTGAATATACATAAGGTAATACCAAAAAGCCATCCTTACAAAATTTTCATCGTAAAGCTCAACATGAGCACAGCGGAAATATTTACACAAAATGTCTAGTTCCCAAAATGAGCATATTGCCGTCTTACTTTTGGATTTATTGATTGAGCACTTTCTCCTTCCCTTTTCTTGAGATTTCCCCTATTCCGCCCTGACTGCCTGAAAACATTATAGGTAAGGAATGAGCGCAAATCGCCCAGTAAAGATAATACGAGGAACAACGCAGACAGCGAAGTGACAGTCTTGGGAGAAATGATAATCGGTCTCAACGATATCAAGAATCCAGAATTTCAAAGAATGACATAACATCAGTTCACGGGATCAAGCAACATGTTTTCTTTTCATTTAGTCAGACTGAGCGGCTTTAAGGCCCAACAGAACAACGCTATCACCATATTGAATGAACTGAACTGACCGAACTAACTGACCAACTACAATGCACGTGAACACTAAATCGCCAAATTAAACATCAATCAAATATAAGCCATTAAAATCACAATGTCATGATAAAGTCAAATGCAATGCAGACACCGACCGGACTGACTGGACTCAATCGACACGACTGACTCGATTCGCGCGCCCTACATCCTGTTTGCCTGTGATTATGTTTCACTGGCCCTCCTTTCACATAATGTCTCGTGCTCCGGGATGTTCATCTTAGTCTCAGACAAATAAAAGAGACAGCAAGCACAAGAAGGGAACTCACGAAGTAATTATCTCATTATTTCAATGTATTAAAACAATACCTCACTTCTCACCACTCCGTACGCTTAATTACGCTAGTTCCCTAAAATTTAGCACCAACATGGTTATTTAGCAATATACCCCCTGATGGCCGCTACAGCCCCAACACCTCAAAACCGCTTTAAAACTACTTTTTAAATGTATTACATCAATTATATACCAATAAACCAAATATTTTCTTTATCAAATTTTAAAGGGGATGAGTTACCAAAACACCCCCAACTTAAGCAAAATACCCCCTGGCAGCTATCGACCCAACAAACATCTTAGAACAACTTTGAAAAACTTAATACCGTAACATTACCAAAATACCCCTCTCCGGGTGGCAAATTACCAAAATGCCCCTGGCATCAGAATAATCTCAAAAGTGCATTGAAATGCTATTTTAAGCTTCCTGAATTCATTCTTGATATAAAAAGTATTCTACGGACTTTTCGCCCAAAAATCCCGAACCGGTGTCCGGATCGAGCGCTTAAAAGCCCGTTCGGCCAAAAAAATAGCTAACAACTTCAGAATGGCCCGAAATCCTGGGGGATGGAACTTCTCAACATCCTAGGGTTCTCATAAAAGTTTCGCTCAAAATTGCGCTGGCTTGATATTTTAAATTACAGTGCAAAGTTTCAAGGTTCCCCGTATCAGTTAACCCCTTTCTAGTATTTGAAAAAATCTGAAATTTTTCCCTCATATATATCTTTTAAAAATAACTAGGGTCTCTTTTTCTTACTTTGGCAAAATCTAGCTCTAGCTATTTTTTATAAATTCGTGAAAAATCCTAATTTAGACGCCCTAAAAAATCACTATTTTGGAATCTATAAATGTAATACCGCTCATCCGATCTCGGATTGATCTGATTTTTGTTTCCTTCAATTTGTATTTTTCGTTATCTTCAATTTGAGTCTACAATGACTATTTTTGAACTTTGAAATTAACATTGAATTGAATTACAAGAAAACCCAAAAATACTTACTTGTTTTGACTTGATATAGTTAAAGAATCCACTGATCTTCTAGCGGTTATCCACCGAGCTTCTAGCGTAAAATTTTTTTGTTTGTATTGTTGTAGGTGAGATATGGAGTACGAAGATAGTTGGTAAAGATGATGGAGAGTGGAAGAAAAGTGGAAGAAAGGGTTCAGGGAGGAGAGTTTATAAAGAGAAAAAAGCGATGGAAAGAGAAGAAAGAAGACAGAAAAAAAAATTCGTGAGTGACCACGTGGCATCACGGGAGGGGGAAGGGTGGCCATGGGGGGGCATCACGAGGGGGGGGACACCACGTGGGGTGGGGGTGGGGGGACCGCAACACTTTGTTGCGGTTGGCATGCCAATAGCAACAAAGTGTTGCGGTTGGGCATGGTGGGGGGGACGGGGCCACATGGCGGGGAAGAAGGGGACGGGGACACGTGGGGGGGGAAGGGGCCAACCGCAACACTTTGTTGTGGTTGGGGGCATGGGGGGGCCATGGGGGAGGGGAGGACGGGGGGGGCCATGGGGGGAAGGGGAGGCCACGTGGTGGCCGAGGGGAAGACGGGGGAAGGGGGGCCATGAGGGAAGGGGGAAGGCCACGTGGCTGCCGAGGGGGACACCACGTGGGTGAAGGGGGGCCAACAGCAACTCTTTGTTGCGGTTGGGCAGGGGGTGGGGGGTGGGGGGAGACGGGGGAAAGGGGAAGGGGGCCATGGGGGGAAGGGGGGACACCATGTGGGGTGGGGGGACCGCAACACTTTGTTGCGGTTGGGCATGGTGGGGGGGACGAGGCCACGTGGCAGGGGGAGGGGATGCCACGTGGCGGGGGAACAGGGGGACGAGGACACGTGGCGGGGGAAGGGGATCGGGGGACCGGGGGAAGGGGCCAACCGCAACACTTGTTGCGGTTGGGGGCATGGGGGGCCATGGGGGAGGGGAGGACGGGGGGGCCATGGGGGAAGGGGAGGCCACGTGGCGGCCGAAGGGAGTACGGGGGAAGGGGGACCATGGGGGAAGGGGGGAAGGCCACGTGGCTGCCGAGGGGACACCACGTGGGTAAAGGGGGGACAACCGCAACTCTTTGTTGCGGTTGGGCAGGGGGTGGGGGGGTGGGGGGAGACGGGGGGAAGGGGGAGGAGGGTCAATGGGGGGGGCGCAACCGCAACACTTTGTTGCCGTTGTGTATTTACAATAAAAAATACCAACCGCTACTCTTTGTAGCGGTTTGGTGGAGAAATTTTATTTCTCCACTAGTGGGTGTGGATCAGCTCCCATATATATATATATATATAGGGGGTCGATCCACACCCACCGGTGGAGAAATAACAATTTCTCCACCGAACCGCGGGTAAGAGCAGCGGTTGGGAAAAAGTTTTACTGACACTGCATTAATGGCAAAAAAGGCATGAGAAAATGGTGAGAAAATGGCGAGAAAATGGGGAAAAGGAGAAAAAGGACACCAACCGCATGAAGAAGCAGCGGTTGGCATTAATACCCCTGCCACGTGGCGTCCCCCACCCCTGCCACGTGGCCCAACCCCATGGGCCCTGCCACGTGGCGTCCCCCACCCTTGCCACGTGGCCCAACCGCGTATACAACCCGCGGTTGGGGCATGGACCCTGCCACGTGGCGTCCCCCACCCATGCCACGTGCCCCAACCGCGGGTTGTATACTCGGTTGGGGCGATGGCCCCTGCCACGTGGCGTCCCCCACCCCTGCCACGTGGCCCAACCGCTTATACAACCTGTGGTTGGGGCACGTGGCGGCCCCTCCCCTTGCCACGTGGCCCAACCGCATAAACAACCCGCGGTTGGGGGCGATGGCCCTGCCACGTGGCGCCCCCGGGTGATGCCCCATGTGTTGTCCTTCTGCCAAATTTTTTTTTTGCCGCAGCCTTTGACCGCTGAATCACGGGTTTTTTTTCTGTCTTTTTTCTTCTCTCTTCCTTACTTTTTTCTGTCTTTTTTCTTCTCTCTTCCTCACTTTTCTCTCTTTATAATCCCCTCCCCCGAACCCTTCTTCTGCACTCTATCATCTTTACCAACTTCCTTCGTACTTCATATCTCACCTACATAATCTCCACAACAATACAAACCAAAAAATTTTACGCTAGAAGATCGGTGGATAACCGCTAGAAGATCGGTAGATTTTTCTTTAAATACATCAAGTCACAACAAGTAAGTATTTTGAATTTCCTTATAATTCAATGTTAGGTTTATACAAATCAGCGTATTACATTTATAGATTCCAAAATAGCGATTTTTTAGGGCGCCAAATATAGACAGTTTTTCACGAATTTATAAAAAATAGCTAGAGCTAGATTTTAGCAAAATGTAAAAAAGAGACCCTAGTTATTCTTAAAGGATCTGTCTCAGGTAAAAATTTCAGATTTTTCCAAAGACTGGAAAGGGGTTAACTGATATGGGGAACCTTGTAATTCTGCAGTGTATTTTAAAATATCAAGCTAGCGCGATTTCGCGCGAAAATTTTATGAGAACCCTAGGATGTTGGGAAGTTCCATTCCCCAGGAATTCGGGCCATTCCGAAGCCGTTACCTATTTTTTTGGCCGAACGGCCCTTTAAGCGCTTGATCCGGAACTGGTTCTGGATTTTTGGGTGAAACCTCCGTAAAATACTTTTTAGGTCAAGAATGAATTCAGGGAGCCTAAAATAGCATTTCGAAGCACTTTTGATATTTTTCGATGCCAGGGGGCATTTCGGTAATTCGTCGCCCCGAGAGGGGTATTTCGGTAATTTTACAGTGCTAAGTTTTTCGACGGACTTTTTAGTCCAGAAATGTAATTACAAAACTGAAATGTTGTTTTGAAGCTGATTTGGCGCGCGTAGGGGTGATAATGAATCCCCGGGGGTATTTCGATAATTTGTCGCTCAGCAAGGGTATTTTGGTAACTGAACGTTGTAACACAACTGGAGGAAATAATTTTCAACACTATGTGTATTCCTAGGGTGTAACACTATGACTATGTGTGTTTAATGTGAATACGAAACGTAATTGTCGCTAAAGGTGAAAACTTAATTAGACAATTTTTTCACGAATTTATAAAAAATAGCTAGAGCGTGATTTTGCCAAAGTGCAAAACAGAGACCCTAGGTATTTTCAAAAGATCTGTATCAGGTAAAAATTTCAGATTTTTCCAAAGACTGTAAAGGGGCTAGCTGATATGGGGAACCGTGTAACTTCGCAGTCTAATTTAAAATACCAAGCTAGCGCGATTTAGTGCAAAACTTTTATGAGAACCCTAGGATGTTGGGAAGTTCCATTACCCAGGAATTCGCGCCATTCCGAAGCTGTTAGCTATTTTTTTGGCCGAACGGGCCTTTAAGCGCTCGATCCGGACACCGGTTCGCGATTTTTGCGCGAAAGATCCATAAAATACTTTTTAGATCAAGAATTAACTCAGGAGGCGTAAAATAGCATTTTAAGGCTATTTGATATTTTTCCTGATGCCAGGGGCATTTTGGTAATTTGCCACCCCGCGAGGGGTGTTTTGGTAATTTTCCCGCGCCAAGTTTTTCAAACGACTTTTTAGTCCAGAAATGTAAGTAAACCACCTGAAATGTTGTTTTGAAGCTGGTTCGGGGGCGTTGGGGTGATAGTGAACCCCCAGGGGCATTTCGGTAATTTACCGCTCATCGGGGGCTATTTTGCTAGGAAGGATCCAGCTTAAAATTCATACCTTAAAATAACTTTTAGTTCAGGAAAGGGTGTGAGACACCCGAAAACTTATTTTGTTCCGGATGTTCTGAACCTTGTGACGCACCGGCGATGACTGCCAGGGGGTATTTTGCATAAGTAGCGGGTGTTTTGGTAACTTTCCCCCTTTAAAATTTTTCCTGATATATTTGGTATATAATTGACGTGACCCATTTAAAAACTTGACTTTAAAGCGGTTTTGAGGTGTTGGGGGTGTAGGGGCCATCGGGGGGTATATTGCTATATAACCACGTTGGCGCTAAATTCAGTGGGAACTAGCGTAATTAAGCGTTCGGAGTGGTGGGAAGTGATGATTTGTTTTAATACATTGAAATAATGACTATTGCTAATGTGTTGGTAAGCTAGGTTAAAGATCCAGTTATAGTTTTGGAATGTAAATATTATGGACGCTAAGTTGGTTTATAATTATATTTTGTTCTTAGAGGTATGAATTTCAGCCGTGGACCTCATGATACATCAATCCTATACGATGACGATGACCACGTCGCGAGGCACGTATTTGACGGTGTCGATAGGGGTGTTTTGGAAACAATTCAAAGTACAAGGCACCTTGAAGAGTGGGTACTAAACGAGGAACAAATACAGCTATTACACCGTCAAAATTTAACCATGTTCACCGATTGCGGGAAATGGTCTCGACACGACGATTGCCTTATATCCGCTCTAGTTGAACGATGGAGGAGCGAGACGAACTCATTTCACTTCCGGTTTGGTGAAATGACTGTTACGTTAGAGGACGTCGGATATATTTTAAGCTTAACATGTATCCCACTCATTTTGTGGAATTAACGGTGAGAGAATTCACAGAATGGAGGCGAGGGGGCGGCAGGAGTAAGTGGAAACCAGGTCGAAACGTGTTAGGCATGATGAACGCAGACTATCAATGTCCCGCTGCTGATGCGAACCTTATCATGATACCTTGTCATCATGCAAACCATTGGTTCCTATTAGTTCTCCATCTAGCGTTCAGAACAGTTCACATATACGATAGCCTAAGGGAGGACGAGCCTGGACAGCTGCTCATAGTATATTGGTTAGTTTTTATTTTTTGACCTTGGCTCATAGTATATTGTTCTTGTTTCATAGGCTTGATTCTCGTTTTTATTGTTGGATGCAGACTACTGTCCTCTCGCTAGCGTGCGAACGGCCACAGGGGGACCCTTGGACGGTCGTGATGATAAAGGACCGACCAAAGCAATATAACGGTCACGATTGCGGGATTTACGTCCTTAAGTACATGGACTACATTGCTCGCTCGGAAGTGCTCAAACACTCCTCGTGGACTAGGAAGGATGCCTTGACGTTTAGGTATAGGATAGCCTGGGAGCTGAAAAAGAATGAAGCTAGACGCCTTCATTACCATTATCCTGACGTGCGTGGCTAGCTGCTGTGATGTTACAAAAAACTGTACCAAAAAGAAATGTACATAATTTTTCGCATGCTATGAATTTGGCGCTAAAATGTGCGCGAATATACCTTTCATATGACGCATTCGAAAAAATTACGCGTCTCGCTTTTCGCCGAAATTCATAGAAATGGGCTAACTAGCGTGCATGAGGTGCAATGAGAGAAAAAAAAGTGACAAAAAAAATTGTAACTTTTTTCGGAAGCTATCAATTGGGCCTTAAAGTGTGGCCGAATAGGCCCTTCCTAGGAAAACCCAAAAAATAATGTGTCCCGTTTTTCGCCAAAATTCTTACAAATGGGCTAACTAGTGTGCCTGAGGTGCAATGAGCGAAAAAAAAGTGACAAAAAAATTTATAACTTTTTTCGGAAGCTATCAATTGGGGCCTTAAGTGTGCCCGAATAGGCCCTTCCTAGGAAAACCCAAAAAATAATGTGTCTCGTTTTTCGCCGAAATTCTTACAAATGGGCTAACTAGCGTGCCTGAGGTGCAATGAGCGAAAAAAACGTGACAAAAAAAATTATAACTTTTTTCGGAAACGGAATTTTAAGCTTCCTGAATTCACTCTTTAAAATAACTTTTCAGGTGTCTCACACTCTTTCATGAACTAAAAGTTATTTTAAGCACAAATTTGTGTAATGTAAAATTAGCAAAATAGCCCCCGATGAGCGGCAAATTACCGAAATTCCTCCGGGGGTTCATTATCACCCCAACGCCCCATATGGCGGCTACACCACCGGCAGTCTCAAAACCGCTTTGCTTACTACTTTTTAAATGTATCACATCAATTATATACCAAATATTTCATCCGAAGATTTTAAAGGGGATGCGTTAACAAAAATTACCCCGCTACGTATGCAAAACACCCCCTGGCAGCCATCGCCCCAACAAACATCTCAGAACAACTGGAACAAAATAACTTTCCAGGTGTCTTACACCCCTATCCTATAACTAAAAATCATTCGGGAAATTTTTCAAGCTGGTTCAGTTAGCAAAATAGCTCCCGTCATTGCGGGCAAATTACCGAAATGCCCCCGGGGGTTCATTGTCACCCTAACGCCCATCAAACCAGCTTCAAAATAACCTTTCAGATGTTTTACTTACATTTCTGGACTGAAAAACTTGACACCGTAAAATTAGCAAAACACCCCTCGCGGGGTGGCAAATTACCAAAATGCCCCTGGCATCAGAACGATCTCAAAAGTGCATTGAAATGTTATTTTAAGCTTCCCGAATTCATTCTTGATCTAAAAAGTATTCTACGGACTTTTCGCCCAAAAATCCCGAACCGGTGTCCGAATCGAGCGCTTAAAAGCCCGTTCGGCCAAAAAATTAGCTAACGGCTTCGGAATGGCCCGAATTCCTTGGGAATGGAACTTCCCAACACCCTAGGGTTCTCATAAAATTTTCGCGCAAAATCGCGCTGGCTTGATATTTTAAATTACATTGCAAAGTTACAAGGATCCCCGTATCAGTTAACCCCTTTGCCCCGCTACGTATGCAAAACACCCCCTGACAGCCATCGCCCCAACAAACATCTCAGAACAACTGGAACAAAATAACTTTCCGGGTGTCTTACACCCCTATCCTATAACTAAAAATCATTCGGGAAATTTTTGAAGCTGGTTCAGTTAGCAAAATAGCCCCCGATGAGCGGTAAATTACCGAAATGCCCCCGGGGGTTCATTGTCACCCTAACGCCCATCAAACCAGCTTCAAAACAACCTTTCAGATGTTTTACTTACATTTCTGGACTGAAAAACTTGACAACGTAAAATTACCAAAACACCCCTCGCGGGGTGGCAAATTACCAAAATGCCCCCTGGCATGAGAAAATATCAAAAGTGCTTTAAAAAGCTATTTTAAAGCTTCCTGAGTTCATTCTTGATCTAAAAAGTATTTTACGGATTTTTCGCCTAAAAATCCCGAACCGGTGTCCGGATCGAGCGCTTAAAAGCCCGTTCGGCCAAAAAATTAGCTAACGGCTTCGGAATGGCCCGAATTCCTTGGGAATGGAACTTCCCAACATCCTAGGGTTCTCATAAAAGTTTCGCGCGAAATCGCGCTGGCCTGATATTTTAAATTACACTGCAAAGTTACAAGGTTGCGCGTATCAGTTAACCCCTTTCCAGTCTTTGAAAAAATCTGAAATTTTTACCTGATACAGATCTTTTGAAAATAACTAGGGTCTCTGTTTCGTACTTTGGCAAAATCTAGCTCTAGCTATTTTTTATAAATTCATGAAAAATTCTATAATAATAATAAAAAGGACATGAAGGAAAATGGAGAAAACCCAACCGCCACACTTAGTGGCGGTTGGTATCATTGCAAATTTATTTTTTTTTCTGTCGCTAAATGTGAAAACTTAATTAGACAGTTTTTAACGAATTTATAAAAAATAGCTAGAGCTAGATTTTGCCAAATTACAAAAAAGAGACTATAGTTATTTTTAAAAGATCTATATCAGAGAAAAATTTCAGATTTTTCCAAAAACTGGAAAGGGGTTAACTGAAACGGGGAACCTTGTAACTTTGCAGTATAATTTAAAATATCAAGCTAGCGCGATTTCGTGCGAAACGTTTATGAGAACCCTAGGACATTGGGAAGTTTCATTTTCTAGGATTTTGGGCCATTCTGAAATTGTTAGCTAATTTTTTGGCCGAACGGTGCAATTTTTTGGGAAATAGACCTAAAAAAATTAGCCCGTTCGGCCAAACAATTAGCTAACGACTTCGGAATGGCCCGAAGTCCTGGAAAATAGAACTTCCTAACATCCTAGGGTTCTCATAAAAGTTTCGCACGAAATCGCGCTAGCTTGATATTTTAAATTATACTGCAAAGTTACAAGGTTTCCCATTTCAGTTAACCCCTTTCCAGTTTTTGGAAAAATCTGAAATTTTTTCCTAATATAGATCTTTTAAAAATAACTACGGTCTCTTTTTTGCAATTTGGCAAGATCTAGCTCTAGCTATTTTTTATAAATTCGTGAAAAACTGTCTAATTAAGTTTTCACTTTTAGCTACAGAAAAAAAAATTTTGCAATGATACCAACCGCCACTAAGTGTGGCGGTTGGGGTTTTCTCCATTGTCCTCCATGTCCTTTTTATTATTATTATAATATATATATGTGTCCTTTAAATGTCTTTTTTATTATTATTATAATATATATGTGTCCTTTTTTTAAAAAAAATGCACTTGGCAAATAATTCCCAACCGCATGTAGGGGTTGCGGTTGGGCATTAATGCCAACCGCAACTCCCACACGCGGTTGGGCATTATGCCCATTTTCTCGCGAGATTTTCATTTTCTCGCAATATTTTGGTGAATTTCTCGTGCCATTTTGGTCCTTTTTGGTCTTTTTCGTCCTTTTTTCCGTCCACGTGGCCAACCGCTGCTCTTACCAGCGGTTCGGTGGAAAAATTGTTATTTTCCCACCGGTAGATGTGGATCGGCCCCCATATATATATATATATATATATATATATATATATATATATATATATATATATATATATATATATATATATATATATATATATATATATATATATATATATATAGTCGATCCCTGTCTACCGGTGGGAAATATTTATTTCTCCACCAAACTGCTACTCTTTGTAGCGGTTGCAACTATTCCTCGCAAAAACCCAACCGCAACAAAGTGTTGCGGTTGGAATAATTTCCAAAATTTCTCACAAAACCCAACCGCAACACTTTGTTGCGGTTGGGTTAATTTCCAATAGCCAACCGCAACTAAGTGTTGCGGTTCACTCCGGATGGGCCCTTCCTCGCCACGTGGTGTCCCCCCTCCCCCCATCCCCCCCTCCCCCATCCCCCCCCATTTCCATGCCCAACCACAACTCTTTGTTGCGGTTGGCATGATTACTTCAATGGGCCAACCGCAACAAAGAGTTGCGGTTCACCCAACCCCGTGATGGCCCCCACACCCCCCCATGGTGTCCCCCGTGATGCCCCCCACCCCATGGCCTCCCCTCCCCCATGGTCCCCCCTCCCCCCCTGTGATGCCCCTTCCCCCTCCCGTGATGCCACGTGGTGTCCTTTCCCCCACGTGGTGTCCTTTCCCCGTCTCAAAGCTTGGCCGCAGAGTCTTCTGCCATTTTTTTTCTTTCACAGCCTTTGACTGCTCACTCACGGATTTTTTTTCTCTGTCTTCTTTCTTCTCTCTCCCTCACTTTTTTCTCTTTATAATCCCTCCTCCCCGAACCCTTTCTTCCACTCTCCATCATCTTTACCAACTGTCTTCATACTCCATATCTCACCTACATAGTCTCCACAACAATACAAACAAAAAAATTTTACGCTAGAAGATCGGTGGATTTTTCTTTAAATATATCAAGTCAAAACAAGTAAGTATTTTGAATTTTCTTATAATTCAATGTTAATTTCAAAGTTCAAAAATAGTCATTGTAGACTCAAATTGAAGATAAAAAAAATACAAATTGAAGGAAACAAAAATCAGATCAATCGGAGATCGGATGAGCGGTATTACATTTATAGATTCCAAAATAGCGATTTTTTAGGGCGTCTAAATTAGGATTTTTCACGAATTTATAAAAAATAGCTAGAGCTAGATTTTGCCAAAGTGCAAAAAAGAGACCCTAGTTATTTTTAAAAGATCTATATCAGGGAAAAATTTCAGATTTTTTCAAAGACTGGAAAGGGGTTAACTGATACGGGAAACCTTGTAACTTTGCACTGTAATTTAAAATATCAAGCCAGCGCGATTTCGCGCGAAACTTTTATGAGAACCCTAGGATGTTGGGAAGTTCCATCCCCCAGGAATTCGGGCCATTCCGAAGTCGTTAGCTATTTTTTTGGCCGAACGGGCTTTTAAGCGCTCGATCCGGACACCGGTTCGGGATTTTTGGGCGAAAAGTCCGTAGAATACTTTTTAGATCAAGAATGAATTCGGGAAGCTTAAAATAGCATTTCAAAGCACTTTTGAGATTGTTCTGATGCCAGGGGCATTTTGGTAATTTGCCACCCCGAGAGGGGTATTTTGGTAATTTTACGGTGTTAAGTTTTTCAAAGGACTTTAGTCCAGAAATGTAAGTAAAACACCTGAAAGGTTGTTTTGAAGCTGGTTTGGGGCGTTAGGGTGATAATGAACCCCCGGGGGCATTTCGGTAATTTGCCGCTCATCGGGGGTATTTTGGTAATTGAACATTGTAACACAACTGGAGGAAATAATTTTTTTAAAACACTGTGTGTGTTCCTAGGGTGTAACACTTTGTGTGTTTAATGTGAATACGAAACGTAATTGTCGCTAAAGGTGAAAACTTAATTAGACAGTTTTTCACAAATTTATAAAAAATAGCTAGAGCTAGATTTTGCCAAAGTATGAAAAAGAGACCCTAGTTATTTTTAAAAGATCTATATCAGGGAAAAATTTCAGATTTTTCCAAAGACTGGAAAGGGGTTAACTGATTGAGGGGAACCTTGTAACTTTGCACTGTAATTTAAAATATCAAGCTAGCGCGATTTCACGCGAAACTTTTATGAGAACCCTAGGATGTTGGGAAGTTCCATCCCCCAGGAATTCGGGCCATTCCGAAGTCGTTAGCTATTTTTTGGCCGAACGGGCTTTTAAGCGCTCGATCCGGACACCGGTTCAGGATTTTTGGGCGAAAAGTCCGTAGAATACTTTTTAGATCAAGAATGAATTCGGGAAGCTTAAAATAGCATTTCAAAGCACTTTTGAGATTGTTCTGATGCCAGGGGCATTTTGGTAATTTGCCACCCCGAGAGGGGTATTTTGGTAATTTTACGGTGTTAAGTTTTTCAAAGGACTTTCTAGTCCAGAAATGTAAGTAAAACACCTGAAAGGTTGTTTTGAAGCTGGTTTGGGGCGTTAGGGTGATAATGAACCCCCAGGGGCATTTCGGTAATTTGCCGCTCATCGGGGGTATTTTGGTAATTGAACATTGTAAAATTTTTTGCAACTGGAGAAAATAGTCTTTATTTTTATTTTATTTAATTCTATGACTTGTTGAGAATGATATAATTTTTATTTTTTAGATTTCAGTATAAATATGGATGCAACTGGAGGAAATACTTTTTGTGAAGATTCTGATCCACCTTACTTGGGTCAAGTTTTTCAAACACTGGACGAAGTTGAAGCATACTATAGAGCATATTCGAAAACGATAGGTTTCGGTATTAGAACTAAGACGACTAGAAAACGGGCGAATACAGATCAAATTTGTGGAAGACTATTTGAGTGTCATAGAGGAGCACCGTATGTACCCCCGGTTGTTCGGATCAGTGACGAAGGGCCAACAAGACAAAGAAAACGCGACACATTTTCGGGTACTGGCTGCAAGGCCCATGTGTATGCAGTACACCGAAAAAATGAAAACCATTGGGTTGTGACGGGAGTGGAGTTGAGCCATAATCATCAGTTGATGACCCCTAGTAAGATTGGTCAAATTCATCAACACCGAGAAATAAGCGCGGCACACAGACAACTGATATTTACAATGGCCGAGGCTAAAATTCCACCTTCTAGAATGATGGGGGTTTTCTCAAGCCAGTCTGGGGGGATTGACAAGTTGAGTTTCAACGAAGTAGACCTTCGAAATGAACTTCGTGCTCAGAGGAGAGAGTCTTTCGGTAAGAGTGATTCTCAAGCTACACTTGATATCTTCAGGCACCTTCAGAGTGAGAATTCTGGCTTTTTCTATAGTCTCCAACTGGATGATGAGAACCGCATTAGTACTATATTTTGGGCGGATGCCCGTTCTAGAGCTGCTTACCAAAATTTTGGGGATGTTGTGACGTTTGACACCACATACCGCACAAATAAGTACTCTATGCCTTTTGCTCCGTTCACCGGGGTGAACCACCACTATCAGTCAATCTTGTTTGGCTTTGCCCTGCTTAGGGATGAGACGGAGGAGTCATTTACGTGGTTATTTGAAACGTGGCTTAAAGCAATGTATCATATTCCTCCAAAGACCATCATCACCGACCAAGATCTGGCAATGAAAAATGCAATCGCTAAGGTCCTTCCAGATACTCACCATGGCCTGTGCACATGGCACATAAGCAACAAATATCCCGAACGGCTTCACAATGTATATGCAAACCATCCGACATTCAAGACTGACTTTAATACATGTGTGAAGAAATCGTTGACGGTAGACGTGTTCGAGGAGAGGTGGGCCAAGTTAATGGATGACTACCATTTGCACAATCATGAATGGTTACAATCGTTGTATGAGATCAAGACACAGTGGGTCGGTGCCTACACCAAGAAGTTTTTTGCAGCCGGAATGACTACGACCTCGAGAAGCGAAGGTATGAATGCATTCTTTGATGGGTACGTAGGCCATTCTTCAAGTATAACAGAGTTCGTACTAGAGATGCAGAAAGCCCTTGACAAGCAATTTTTCCTTGAGAGAGAAGCCGACGCGGCTACAGTTTACAGAGAAAGAGCCATAGTAGTTTTTTCACCTTTGGAGGCTCATGCGGCTCAAGTCTATACCAAGGAAATGTTTCAAGAGGAACTACTAAAGTCGAATCAATATAGCATGACAAAGTTGCACGAGTATTCCACCAGAGTGATCAAGGTTTATGCTTTGACAAATGTGACGAATTTCGCCAATCCGTGCTCTTCGTCGGCTCCGAGGAGCAGAAGACATTTTACCGTAGCAATTTGTATGGACACCGGGTTGGTTAATTGCAACTGTCAACTGTTTGAGCATAAAGGTATACTTTGTCGACACGCGTTGAGGGTTTTTAGCGCCAAGAATGCTCGTGAAATCCCTCCACAGTATATCTTGGAACGGTGGACGAAGGAAGCCAATAGAGTCCACGGTCACATTCCTTACGTGCCCAATGTTTCAGTTGATTTCGAGCAATCTGAGACGCTGCGATATAATCACCTTTGTAACATCATGCACGGTTTATCATTGGATGCAGCGTCAACATTTGATGGGTACAGGTATCAAGTTGAAGCAGCCGCACGGGATAAGGCTAACCTTGCACAGTTTAGGATGGCATTACCAGAAAGACGGGACACTCCGACTAGTCGGACGACTCCAGCCGGTAGATTCAATCGAGCTTCACAGCCAGTCATTGACGGCACTAGCCTGCAAGGTGAGGAGGACGACATTTTTGATCCGATTATTTCTCAAACAAAAGGGCGAAAACGAGCAATACGCATGAAGAATCCGATTGAAGAAGCAACGGGTCAAAAAAAATTGCGAAAGTGTGCGTTGTGTAATAAGATGACTGATCATGACAAGAGAAACCATTATAAAGTGTTAGGTATCGAACCTGGCAGTATGGTCGAGGAGGACGATGATGATGATCAGTGTTAGGGTTAATGTTTCAGTTGTATAAATTGAACTTTTATAATGTTTAAATTTGTGATTTGGTTTGTGGAATCATAGCTTTCGAAAAATTACGTAATTTTTTTGTCACTTTTTTTTTGCTCATTGAACCTTAGGCACACTAGTTAGCCCATTTGTATCAATTTCGGAAAAAACCGAGACACATTATTTTTTGGGTTTTCCTAGGAAGGGCCTGTTCGGGCACACTTTAGGGCCCAATTCATAACTTCCAAAAAATTACGTAATTTTTTTTGTCATTTTTTTTTGCTCATTGAACCTTAGGCACGCTAGTTAGCCCATTTGTATCAATTTCGGAAAAAATCGAGACACATTATTTTTTGAGTTTTCCTAGGAAGGGCCTGTTCGGGCACACTTTAGGGCCCAATTCATAACTTTCAAAAAATTACGTAATTTTTTTGTCACTTTTTTTTTGCTCATTGCACCTTAGGCACGCTAGTTAGCCCATTTGTATCAATTTCAAAAAAAAACGAGACACATTATTTTTTGGGTTTTCCTATGAAGGGCCTGTTCGGGCACACTTTAGGGCCCAATTCATAACTTCCGAAAAATTACATAATTTTTTTGTCACTTTTTTTTTGCTCATTGAACCTTAGGCACGCTAGTTAGCCCATTTGTATCAATTTCGGAAAAAAATCAAGACACATTAATTCAATTTCAAACTTTAATATCCAAAATCCAACAATAGTAATAATAAAACATACGAACGTCTACTACATCTCAGGATAATGGTAAGGAAGGCGTCTAGCTACACCCTTTTTCAGCTCCCAGGCTATCCTATATCTAAACGTCAAGGCATCGTTTCGAGACCACGTATCATATTCGAGCACATCTGAGCGAGCTATGTAGTCCATGTACTTGAGGACGTAAATCCCGCAATCATGACTGTTATATTGCTTTGGTCGGTTTTCTATCGTCACGACCGTCCAAGGATCTATCATGGTTTTGCTCGTGATGGCTTCCCCCTTAAAATGTCGACACGCTAGTGGAATGATAGTAGTCTGCATCCAACAATAAAAAGGTTATCAAGCCTATGTAACAAGAAGAATAGACTATGAGCGAAGGTCAAGATATAAACTAACCACCGCATTGATGTACGTGGAGTACATCTGCGCCAGCTGCCGACCAGGTCCGTCTTCCCTTAGGCTATCGTATATGTGGACCAATTTATTCTCTGGAAAGAGAACTAATAGGAAGAAGTGGCTTGCATGAAGAGCAGGTAGCATGATTAGGTTCGCCTCAGCTACGTGACATTGATAGTCCGCGTTCAAGTAGGAAAACACGTTTGCAGATGGTCGCCATTCACCCTTGCTTGTCCCTCGCTTCCTCCTCCATTCTGTGAACTCCTTCATGCTATTCACCATGAAGGGGATAACAAAAGAGGCATACATGTTAAGCTTCAAAGTTTGGCAGGAGTTATAATTTAGCTCTCTAACACGCAGCAGATCTATATAAGCGTCAATGAGAAAATTCAAAATATCTGTGTTCGGCGCCAACAGTCTTAGATCTGAGTGAGCTAGGAATGAAACAACAGGAAAGTCTGCTGTAGTGATTGGCTCATGCCCAAAGTAGTGCCGGTCGATCCAATCCCTTTTGGCCGGACTCAATGGCTTCGTCGGTTGTCCTTTATCCGACCGGATGCTTGGGCGCGATGCCTGGATTCCTACTTGGGTCACCTGAATCTGGGGCTGAGAGTCGTACGCGTCAGGAGGCAAGCGAGTAGATGGCTCCCACACCTGACTCTGGGGCTGATAGTCGTACGCGTCGGGAGGGAAGCGAGTAGACGGCTCCCACACCTGACTCTGGGGCTGAGAGTCGTACGCGTCAGGAGGCAAGCGACTAGACGGCTCCCCTTGGTAACCCCGGTACGCAAGACTAAAGTTTTGAACTTCAGTCTTGTACCTCTCAATGGACCTCTTGAGATTGTCAGGAGCCTGCGCGACAAACCAGTCAAACCCCTCCAGCTGCTTGAACACCTCAGTGCCCTGGTCAACCTAAAAAACATGCATACAAAATATGGCTAATCATTTCAGGCATGGTAGATAAGGTGCGCAAATAAAAATTGAAACAACACTAGCATGACTTACAATGTTCAATGCCCAGAACTGGTCATAGATCTCACGTGGCGCATACGATGTCTTCCTCGCCTGGGAAGGGCGATTCACCCTCGTGCGCGTCACCTTGAGAAACCATTGCAGGTACTCCTCAATGCTGATGCTGTCGGCCTTCAGCGATACAAGGCTATCATATGTTTCTTGCCAGGTATTCCACTGTTGCACCTCGTCACTCAACAAATTCAAGGCATCAGGCACCTCGAAGTTCGGCCCTCGACCACTCCTGTATGGCCGCATGTCTACAGCGGGTTTTGGTATCCCTTGTAGACAGCCAGCTTGCCTCATAGCTCGATCGGGCATCTGAAACTCACATACTTCGAAGTGAATAAGCGGCACCCGAACCAAACCTGCCAGCACGTACGACACCGGAAGTTGCCAACACCACTCATCCAACCAATGCATCACCTTGCTATATGGCTGCCACGTCACCTGGGATGCATTGAGTATCTCTAGTTCCCCCCGATAGAACTTTAGATGGTGGTGCGGGTCTACCCGTCTCCTCCGGTTGGTCGTAGGCCCCCAGGCCCACACCCTAGGCCACGTCTCATCAGAATATTCCCGCGGTTGTGGACGACCCGTGGGTAGCCTCTCGTAAGACCAAACCTGTGAATGCAAACATTATCTGGAATTAGCACATTAATGCTAGAATATATTGACACGTCAACCAAGAAAATAAATGCTCAAACCTGTAATAGAGTCAGGCAGGCGGCAATGGACTTGGCACCCTTTCTCGTAGCTTTGTGCAGTGCTCGATATAGGTGCGCAAGGACAGCTGAACCCCACGAATACGAGTATACCTCCTCAAGATCCTCCAAGAACACCATATACTTCGGATGCACCGTGTTTTTCGAATGCGTCGGAAGTAATATGGCTCCAATAATATACAGAAGGAATGCTTTCGTATACGTCACGAAATCGTGAGGAGTGTATTCATCCGGTAGCACGCCATACTGCTCTCTCAGCCATTTAAGTTTGATGCCGTTCGTTGTAAGAGCTTCCCTCGGAATTCCCGGGAAATACTGCCTAGCCATCTTCGCTATGGATGCAGACGTTTTGCTCGAAGTAATGGGTTTGCCGTGACATGGGATTCCAAGTATAAATCCGACGTCCTCTAATGTAATAGTCATTTCACCAAACCGGAAGTGAAATGAGTTCGTCTCGCTCCTCCATCGTTCAACTAGAGCGGATATAAGGCAATCGTCGTGTCGAGACCAAATCCCGGGATCGGTGAACATAGATAAATTTTGACGGTGTAATAGTTGTATTTGTTCCTCGTTTAGTACCCACTCATCGTGGTGACTTGTGCTTTGAATTGTTTCCAAAACACCCCTATCGACACCGTCAAATACGTGCCTCGCGACGTGGTCATCGTCATCGTATAGGATTGATGTATCATGAGGTCCGGCGTTGAAATCCATATATCTAAGAACAAAATATAATCGTAAACCAACTTAGTATCCATAATATTTACATTCCAAAACTATAAATGGATCTTTAACCTAGCTTACCAACGTATTAGGAAAATTTTACAATGTTCAATTACCAAAATACCCCCGATGAGCGGCAAATTACCGAAATGCCTCGGGGGTTCATTATCACCCTAACGCCCCAAACCAGCTTCAAAATAACCTTTTAGGTGTTTTACTTACATTTCTGGACTAGAAAAGTCCTTTGAAAAACTTAACACCGTAAAATTACCAAAATACCCCTCTCGGGGTGACAAATTACCAAAATGCCCCTGGCATCAGAACAATCTCAAAAGTGCTTTAAAATGCTATTTTAAGCTTCCCGAATTCATTCTTGATCTAAAAAGTATTCTACGGACTTTTCGCCCAAAAATCCCGAACTGGTGTCCGTATCGAGAGCTTAAAAGCCCATTCGGCCAAAAAAATAGCTAACGACTTCGGAATGACCCGAATTCCTGGGGGATGCAACTTCCTAACATCCTAGGGTTTTCATAAAATTTTCGCGCGAAATCGCGTTGGCTTGATATTTTAAATTACGGTGCAAAGTTACAAGGTTCCTCGTATCAGTTAACCCCTTTCCAATATTTGGAAAAATCTCAAATTTTTCTGATATAGATCTTTTAAAAATAACTAGGGTCTCTTTTTCGCACTTTAGCAAAATCTAGCTCTAGCTATTTTTTATAAATTCGTGAAAAATCCTAATTTAGACACCCTAAAAAATCGCTATTTTGGAATCTATAAATGTAATACCACTCATCCGATCTCTAATTGATCTGATTTTTGTTTCCTTCAATTGGTATTTTCGTTATCTTCGATTTGAGTCTATAATGACTATTTTTGAACTTTGAAATTAACATTGAATTATAAGAAAACCCAAAAAATACTTACTTGTTTTGACTTGATATATTTAAAGAAAAATCCACCGATCTTCTAGCGGTTATCAACCGAGCTTCTAGCGTAAAAATTTTTTGTTTGTATTGTTGTAGGTGAGATATGGAGTATGAAGATAGTTGGTAAAGACGATAGAGAGTGAAGAAAGGGTTCGGGGATGAGGGATTATAAAGAGAAAAAAGCGAAGGAAAGAGAAGAAAGAAGACAGAAAAAAATCCGTGAGTGAGGGGGAAGGACACCACGTGGCATCACTGGAGGGGGAAGGGGGGCATCACGGGGGGAAGGGGGCCATGGGGGGCATTACGGGGGGGACACCACGTGGGGGGGGGGGTGGGGGGGACCGCAACACTTTGTTGTGGTTGGCATGCCAACCGCAACAAAGTGTTGCGGTTGGGCATGGAGGGGGGATGGGGCCACGTGGCGGGGAATTGGGAAGGGGGACCGGGGGAAGGGGTCTAACCGCAACAAAGTGTTGCGGTTGGGCATGGGGGGCCATGGGGGGAGGGGAGGACGGGGGGAAGGGGGGCCATGGGGGAAGGGGGTGGCCACGTGGCTGGCGAGGGGACGACGGGGGAAGGGGGGCCATGGGGGAAGGGGGAAGGCCACGTGGCGGGGAAGGGGAACACCACGTGGGGGAAGGGGGGCCAACCTCAACAAAGAGTTACGGTTGGGCATGGGGGGCCTGGGGGGGAGACGGGGGGAAAGGGGAAAGGGGGAGGGGGGCTATGGGGGGGCACAACCGCAACAAAGTGTTGCGGTTGTGTATTTGTGAGTAATAATTGCAACCGCTACTCTTTGTAGCAGTTTGGTGGAGAAAATTTATTTCTCCACCGGTCGATAGGGATCGGCTCCCATATATATATATATGCAAAATATACTAGAATCATTACGGACTCCATAAATTAACATCAAGATCATTTTTTTTTTCATTCTCAATCAAATTGTAGGTCAGTTCTCTCTCTCTCTCTATCACATTACTCAAACACCAACATTCGAGCCACGCTCCATCCAAACCCCCGAAAGATCCAGCTACAGCCGCTTACATCCATGATTTTACTCCCTAAATTGGTTAGGAGATCAAAATTGCAACAGAAATCCAAATTAAAATTTTCATATAAAAACCATAGAAGAGAATAACAAGATCGGCAGAGGAGACGTGACCACCAGCGCTGCACATATTGTCGGTGATGAGATTGATAGAGGAGATAGAGGTGTATTTGGATCTCTGCGTGTGGATGGGTAGGTGGGGAGAATACTGAGTGTGTGCAAGTTGTGTTAGAGGTGTCAAATGGGTCAGGCTAGGGCCTGCCTAGCCCAAGCCCATCGGGCCTCCAGTAAAACGGGCTACCAAACGGGCGGGGCCAAATTCTGGGGATATCTGGGCCCAGTCCAAGCCCAGGCCCAGGCCCTAGGCCCAACATTTAGGGCCGGGCTTGGGCCGGGCCCGGGCCCAATTTTTTTTTTTGTGTAATTTTCTTTCTTTTATTGGCTATAATTATCCCTCTTTACTCATAATGTTGTTTTATTAGAGATACCACTTCCTCGTGAATTTATCTTGAATTGGGAAAAAAAGAATTGGTTACTACATGGGTATTTCCTTTTAAATATGTCTAGTAACTTTTATTTTGTAACTCTAGAACAATTCTTAAAAGAACGTATGCAAAACGATTGTAATGCTAAAACAATTGTTAAAAGAATGTATGCAAAATGACTCTAATAACATTTAGCGACAATGATCGTTATATAGAGTAAAATGTTGTAGGCTACTTTTACTTTAATAATGGGTTGACGCTCGAAAAACTTTATTGTTGATGCACTCTTACATTTTATTGTAAGTATAATTCGAATAGTACACAAATCTTGATCTCAAAATATGTCTCAAGATTACGTTTCTTCGTCCGAAAGTCTACAGAAAAATGATTGCTAATTATCCGAAGTGCGAAGCAAAAATATTCTTATAGAGACGTTTCTCAATAATATCACCATGACTCTCAAAGTTTGGGTGTTTTTATAAATACGTAAAGTTTAGGGACATTTGTGTAATTTTATAAAAAATAATTTAAAAATCATGTTTTATTGTCTTGCCACCTCCTCCTTGTTACAATGACTAAGCTAGTTAAATGTTAAAATATGGGATATGTGGATAATGGATGTCTTGGGTGGAAGATAATGAAGGAAAAAAAAGGAAAAAGAAGAACCGAGAGGTCCAAATAGAAAACAAGAAACAGAGAAGAGAAATGAAAAGCCAAACAGTTTGGCCCAAACTGCCCAAACAGGGGGCCAAATTTGGGCCAGAAAAGAGCCCAATTTTAGGCTTTTTCAGGCCGGGCTTTTTTAATTTCAGGCTTTTTCAGGCCGGGCTTTTTTGGGCATTTTTGGTGAAACTAGTCCAAGGCCCTTTATTCGTGGGCCTGCACTGTTCATTACAGGGCAGGGCCAGCCCGCACTTTTTTCGGGCCGGGTCGAGCCAGCCCGCGGGCCGCCCGGCCCATTTGACATCTCTAAGTTGTGTGTGGTTGTAACGCCCCGAAAATTCGGAACTCCCCTATTCCGAATCCCTGGGACGTTAACTTATAATATCACACAGATCAGAGCACCTGTCATAAATTTCAGATTTCTTAAACAACGTCATGCTAAGTTCATCCAGCACATAAAGTTCCACAACAAAAGTTTCCTGACTTAAGATATTACAGATCGTATATAATTCTTAACCAGCACACTAGCTATACAGGCCCACGCAGGGGTCCTATGTACATAGTCTAGAACAGGTGCCTTAAGCCCTTACCTGATACTGGCCTCCCTCACACAAGCTACCGCTACAGACTACCTGCAGAACAGAACAACTAAGGGTGAGCTGTTGAGAGCTCAGTAAGGTCGTTCAAAATAATCCCGGAGGGAATCACAACAATTCAAGACAAATAGTTCAGGCATCTCAAGAAATTGTACTCAGACATTTTCAAACAGTGAATTTAGATACAATGCTCGTACATTCAGATGATACTGATCATGGGTACTAGCAATGCCATACAGGTAAGGCTCAGAAAATATACACATGCATGATGTACCAGAATACTAGTCCATTTAGGTACTAGCCTGCGTTCCACGCAGGATTCAGACCAGCCTTATAACGCCCGCCTCAGAACAGAACAGAACAGATTCCCATGTCAGTACCCAGAAGACATTTATCTCAGAATCAATGCTCAATGCGCAGTAAAAAATGGACAATGATAGGAGTTCAATAATCGAATCAGGCTCAATACTAGGGCTTACTTGGCAATATATCGAAATCAATGTACATCTAGAGTTCAACAACGGTCACATGCAGACAAAAGAATGATTGCAGAAGCAAATTGATGGCTCGAGGTTCGGATAAAAACCCTTACCTGGTTCGCTGCTACGATAACCTAATCGAAATACTCCTTGCGTTAACCTAGACAGAACAGTTCGAAGATTAGAAGATAACTTACATCATTGTATTATAAGTCAATATTAACTCACGCACATTCTCAGAAAGACCCCCCTCGCCGGATGTGTAAAATTACCAAAACGCCCCTGGGGTAAAAATTACCAAAATACCCCTCGCATCCCTAATCACCAAAATAGCGTTCCCCTGATTAAACTTACTAAAATAACCCTAACATATGTGAATTTACTCAAAAACACCTTTTGTGGGTAAATTACCAAAATACCCCTTCAGGGTGGTAAATTACCAAAATACCCCTGAGGGTTTCCGGCATCTAAAAATTTCCAAAAATATCTTAAAATATTATTTTAAGCATCCTAGAGCCATTTCTAGCCTAAAAAGTACTTTAGAAAATTTTTGCCCGAAAATCCCGAACCGGTGTCCGGATCGAGCGCTTAAAAGCCGGTTCGGCTAAAAATACCTATCTACTTCGGAATGGTACAAAATTTTAGATACCGCATCATATTAATAAATTAAGGTTCTCCTAAAAGTCTCAGATTAAAATAATTTACTTTACTATACCAAATAGTTCATTAATGTGAGTTAGCCAATACCCTAATTTAGCGCCCTTCGTGGGTCTCGAAAATTCCCAAAAAAATCCAGGGCGTACGTCTCGTAAAATCACCGAGGGTTACAGTTTTGTACTTTGCCTAATTGTGACCCTAGGTATTTATAAAAATTCAAGGCAAAACTGTCTAATTATTTTTGACTTTTAGTGACAATTACAGTTACTATTTGGATCAAATCACACACTAATACACATTTTTTTCACACACAGCCTTCATCTTCTTCCTCTCACTGCCGAAGCTATTTCACCCATATCCAATTCGCATACACTTACTCGAAGACACATACAACTGCATGGAATCACTTCCACAATTCCCTAACATATCTTAACCCATGAATTACACTTATACACATAAACCAAACACATATACACACACTTTTTCGCACCTGTAACACACACACACACACTCACGGCACACACTGAAACACACTCATACGCACGCTACTTCACTTCCAATACACCCAAATCCCTCAGAATTCACTAACTTAAACTCCTTCACTTACGCACAATTATATGCAAATCACCCACACAAATTTCACTGAACCTCATACACCCATTTACTTCACACGGCCAACCTGTTAACACACAATTCTCTCACACACTCTTAGGCAGTCCACTGAAGACACGAATTCACCTCATAAACACACATCAACCTACATGGTCTTACGGCACATACATCAACTCACATGGTCTCACAGTACACCCATCCCACACTTCATGTATACTGCGCGCAACCCGCAATAAGGACACACTAAGAGTTTGTGTGCTTACCCTTGGAGAATTTTCAAGGTCTCCTTCTTCCTCTTGGATTGCCTGTCCGCGCTTCTCCTCTTCCTCTCTGTTTTTCTCTTCCTTTCCTTGCTCTGTTTTTCTTTCTCTGTTTCTGTTCTGGTCGTCCTGTTTCTCTTCTCTTCTTTGTTTCTTCTTTGTTTTCTCCCTTTTGTTTTTCTTTTTCTTTCTTTTCCTTTTTGCTTTTTCTTTCACCTGAACTTATCTTCCTACTTAATATATTTTTTTTTGTGGCTTAGTCACCTAGCCAAAATGAGGTGTCAACCTCACAAATTTTTTATACTTTATGAAATTATACCCTTAGCCCCCCAGCTTCAACTATTTACAAAAGAACCCCCGAAACTTTTTATTTATTTATTATTATTTTTTATTTTTACGCACCCGAAACTACACGGATATTACAGTGGTGGTGGGTGATTGGAGTGGCACACTATTGCTTGTGACGAGATTGACAAGAAGAAACGAGGTGTACGGGTCTGTCTTTATGGTGGTTGAAGAAGATGTGAAGAGGTGTGGTGGGTGACGCCGTGACGAGAAATGGGGTGACATGTCGGGCTGGGGTAGTTGACGGGTGAAAAAGGAGGAAAAGTTGTCATGTTACGGACAAGTGCACAGAATTGGAAAATATGGATCAGGATTTTCGGTTGTACCAAAAAATTGTCACTAAATTTTTTTAAAAAGAAAATTATCATTATAAATTTCAATAATAGAAACAAAATACTTTAAATGATAATTTTTTATCGCTAAATATTATACATCAGAGGATCTTGATCTAAAGAGGATAGTCATGTGTTATGTGGTTTGACCTAACACGCATGTAAATATGAGAATAACGCAAATTGCCTTCCAAACTAGGGGCATTTTCATCCAACGGTTAAAGTGCAAAAGAGCATTTTCGTCCAACGGCTAAAGCACAAAAGGACAAGAACACGATAGACACATTCTTGCCTCCTTACACCCTCGTATACAGGCCATAGATTGTAGGGTAAATTACACACGGCACCCCTGAGGTTTGCCCTAAACTACATACGGCTCCGCTTAACTTTTTTTATTACACTCCGATACATTTTTTTATTTTTCATTTGACGAGGTTAACGGAATTAATAAAAAGACACTAATATCCTTCATAAAAAAACAAATTTACTCAACCCACCCACCCATTCCTCCTACCACCAGCACACCTGGAAATCCCACACATACTGCCTATCACACACACAAAACCCCATAGTAGAAATGCAATGGAGGGCGAGTAGAAGAACCACTTGTGTAGATTGCTAGTATAGAAATCCGTCCCAATGTACTACATATCCATGTCGGTACACCCAATTGCGTGCGGCGCGTCAACAAAAATCCGATCAACGCCCTCATCTCTACAAATCTTAACTAATTCCCTAATGGGTATCATCACACAAGGCATGATCAATCACATTTTCTTGCCATTTGATTTACCCTTCTCTTGGGCTTTTTTGAAATCGGTTTATGATTTGTCCTTTGATTTCAAGGGGAAAGGGAGTTTCACTTCGACTACTTCACCGCCGGCGCGAGTGAGGTAAGCCTAGACGGATTTCTTGATGGTGTTGTAGCCGTAGCGGAGCATGACGGCGGTGTCGCCCTTGTTGAATTTGGACTCAAAGAAAGACCAGATGATGGGCGCTGGAGGACGATGGCGACGGTGGCGTTGTCGACGACGGAGATCTCGTCCACATGGTCGGCGTTGATGATGTCCTTGATGATGGAACATGTCTTGAGGATGGAAGGCTTGAGGCGATTGAAGTAGAAGTCGTCGGGCTGCTCGTCCACGTGGTCGGCGTTTATGAGGTCCTTGACGATGGAGCGGGTTGAAGTAGAAGTCGTCAGGCTGCGGGAGGTACTGGAGCTAGTATCTCTGCAACCGTCACCAGCAGATCTACTGCCGCTGCCGGGCACTGTCTCCCTCCGCCGCTGCTGGGCTTTTTTGTAATGAGAAAGATGAGGAGAAGATAAGGGCATTTTCGATATATTATAATAAATCAATGTTACCCTAATTTTTTCTCATGTCACCCTAATGGAAATGGGCGTTATGTAACACAATACCAAACTACAGGGGCCTTAGTGTAATAAAAAAAAAGTTAGGCAGTAATTTAAGGCAAACCTCAGGGTGCAGTGCGTAATTTATCCTAGATTGTAATGTCAATTTGTTCAAAAAATAAAATTAAAGAAAATAGTATGTTAATCGAGTAATGAACTCGTTGCTGGATATTCAAAGCAACAATGGCGTTGCACGCCCATACCGCATGATTTTATCAATTGTATAATACACTGGCTCTCAACGATGCTACAAATCTTAAATTTTTACACTACATTTCGACTTCCAAACAATACATGTCTACTTCCAATTAATGTGTCGCAGTCGGAACATGAAGTCTTTTAAAATGCATTATTAAGGGGTTTTCTTTACTTTTGCTGTGATTAGGAGTGCAATTTACACGTCCTGGGGTACGAAAATTAGAACTAATGAACCTGGAGTTATCTCGCTAAGCCCCCTGCCATTTCTTCCATTCCTCCGAGTTCACAGATCAGGTTAGATGGCATCAATACTTGTGACGAAAATCTAAAGCAAATAACATTACAATTTTCTCGGAGAATGGCCCTGTTCTTTTCCCTCGGGAAAGCAGTACCAGCATTTGAGATGAAGGTAATTCTCTGGTGATTTAACGATCATGTGTATTCCTCTGAGATTACCACTGCAATGATGAAGAAATTGCAACCCTATAACCTCGATAACAATCTCAAGAGCAGGGTGTAACGCCATAGAGTTCACCAATTTGTTGTAAAATGATAACATCTTGTAGTTTACACGAGAAACACGCTTTCTTTAGACTACCGTGACTTTCATCCATTCCAGATCCAACCACATAAATAACATTGAACGGCTCATATACATAGTTGGGAGCAAAGACATACTTGCCTAATTTTTATTTCGCACAAAGTCGATCCAAATAAGGAGCTTGGTGAGAACAAGCAGCACAATGTAAGCTGAACAATTATGCAAAAGAGTTGATGGCGGCTTGACCAACCAATGCACCTACCCCCTCTAGGCTGTACTTGGAGCTTGGGCACGAGTTACAAAACCAGCAGTGAGCACTTTAGAAATTGTCAACTGCGTCATGTAGAGGAGGGTCAACGGCTACCTTAGAAACACCACTTCTCAACTACAGAGCCAACACAACCAACCAACCAACAAACTACGAGTCTGCAAATATCTCATACCCGGTAAAACCATATTACAATGTTTATAGATTACCTCTTACAAATTACACAAATCAGTTTTGCCTGCATTCTGTTATTTCAAGTGTAGAAGAAAATGAACAAACTACTAAATCAACAAAAACTACAAATAAGAGGGCTTGCACATTAAAGCGAGTTCTCCATAGAAGAACCGTCAGCACCATATATAGAACAAGAAGACTGAGAGGAGGGAAGGGAATAATATGAATTCTTTCCTACTACTTTGTTTTTCCTCTACTTGAAAGAAAAAAAAATAAAAAGTAGATACAAGGACATCTTATATCAAGGTTCCAGCTTCAAGGAAACCACTCTGGACTGTCTATTGCGCTTTGCCACCTTGACAAAGACTACTGAGAGGCAAGACGGTGCCCACCATGGACTGCGGACTTTTTGCTCCCCCTTCAAGCAAGCCACTAGAGAAATATTTTCAATCAGAATATGGACAACAATGAGATACTGCATCATTAATGTTTTATTACGAAGTTGTGTTGACAAGTTATGCCCACTTCTTAAGACCCTTTAGTAAATTCTCTTAGATAGGAAGAAAAACAGGCGTAAAATAACCACGACTCTTACCCCTGACTCTAACCTCGGTAAACAATGTCAGTGGAGTAAAATGGGATCATAGAACAAAGCAGTCAAAAAGGTCGTTACAGCAGTCAGTGGTCCAATGTCACTGGAGCAGTCCCCCAGTAGACCATATTACTGGCATACATGATTCAAGCATTCCAGCATAAGGAAATTCGTGATGACGTTAATTTATCCGACTACGTTCATTAAGAGAGCTTGACAACTTTACAGCTTAGAACTTCATTTCCAGCATGTGAAAAACAGCAGGGGGAATACTCCCACAACAAAGCCTCTCCACGTTACCAAGCATAACTTTTGCGTGGCAGCATTTTTCTTGACTTGTCGGACAAATGTTTATTTCATCAAAATACCATTAGTTTGGCGTTCTCCCATTTTTTCCTAGAAAATGTTTACCGTTAACTTCACATACTGCAAGAAGATTCGTCGTCAAATTGAAATCAATAGGTTTCATAAAGTTCAACCACTAATGTGGAGAAAGGCCCACCCACATGCTTCGATGTATCATCATATTAGACAAAAACTATCAAAACAGTACAAAGTACGGAAGATTACCATCTTATTACAGGTTTTCCACATTACATGGCTAGCATTTTGAAAAAAATGCAACACACTCTCTCGTAAACTATAAGCTGATTTGTAGTACATTCACTTGAAGGGGAGTGAGGTGAGAGATGATCTCATCATTTGGGAGGGAGGGGGAGAAGGGGGGAAGAGGGAGAGGGGAGAGGGGGGGAGAGAGAGAGAGAGAGAGAGAGAGACCTTTAATTCGCCTGAGTTCCTTGCACAGTGTTATGAAGTCTCCCCATTTCATGTGGCACCGCCTTATAAACCGAAGAATTTGCTCAGTTGTAAACATAGACATACCTTCCAAATATTCTCCATTTACACCGTTTTCTTTAAATACTTGGCGGTAGCCACCAAGATTTATATCTTCCAACCATAAGCCAACGTCCTGGCAGAACAAATAGGTCAACGTATAACCAACCATTTACTTTTACTTCCCATGATAACATAAGCTATAAGGTAATGTAAATATTTTTCAAGTAGATATACTTTTCGACTACTGAAGAAATCCACTGATAGGTGAATTTTAAACATCTTTCTGTGCTTCTCTTAGTTCACATTTCATATGCCACATCAAGTCTAATGTGTTTTTATATGTCCCCGTAAATTGCTTGTGCACAACAGGTTAATGATCGGAAAACTTTGACCTCATCAATAATATAATCCCACCATCAGTTCTCCTCTGACTGCGACTTTATTTAGGACTCTGGAATTTACTATAAAAGACACCTCAACGTGTAGAACATGGAGTCTCTAACCCACTGCCCCTGGCTGACTAGCAGGACCACATATTCACGTAGTCCAACAATTATCTATGCCAACTAGCCCATTCAATTTCTTAAAATCGCATGTAATTTCTGAAGTAACATAAGAGAGTGCAAAGCACTATATCTACACTTCATGTCTAAATTCCATGTTTGAGAAAACAATTCTGCTAATCTCTACATAAAAGAGATGTCCAATTATGTACATAAATCATGTCTAACCAGATAAAAACTTTAATTCTAGAATTCTAATCACGTTGGATCAACCTAATCACTTCCAACATGTGGGAGTCACCTATAAACAAGTGTCTCAGGAAAGGGCCTACTACCGCCATAAAAAGTATACTTAGAACCCAGAAAATGCAATAGAAACCTGTTTTCTTGCGTCATGTATCCATACGGATCACCATCAATCCACATTCTCATTGCAAAGTAACACAAGGAACAACTAAATATGACAGCCAGTGATCAGACAAAAGAAGAAATAGCATTATTTCTATACATACTATGCTTGCCAAGCCACCAAGTTACATAATACACCTATCTTGTTTTTATGGCAAAGGTAATCCCCATATAAGAAGTATTCAATTTTCTCTGCCATTGTCGAATATCATCCTCCCCTTAGCAATCGCCTGGTGTTCCTCAGAAGAAGAAAAATAAGCAAATCCCGGCAACGAATCTTATTTATGGAACCTCTTACAAACGAGCTCATGATTATTGATTACAAACTACAAAAACAATCGTCGCATAGGCTGATTTCTACTTTGAAAAAAATTTAGTTGGAGATGTTTTAAGTGCTGAAATTCCTTTTCTGATGGTCCCTCTGTTCCATAATCTTTGACCCATTTGCCTGTTGCGAGTTTCCTTGAATATAATATTAATATGTAAGCATCAACTATACTCATTGCTCATGCCCAAGTTTGACCTGTCAAACTAGTGCCTAGTGCAAACTTGAAAAAAATTCTCTTGCGCAAAATAAGATATTGACTTCTTGATTGCCAAGCGTCATAGCAAATTGAGAGAAGGCAAACCAGACCAATTTCCATATTAATTATTCTTTTGCCAAAAGAATCGCCTTACATCAGCTTCAGCCATGTTGACACTTAAAAATTATCCAGAAAAATATTCCAAAGCGAAACCGACTCCACTCATAGACCAGACAGTTTTTCTTTTGCCTCAAATTCGCAACAGATATTATCGTCTCAACTACCAGCAATCGAAAAGTATGAACAGGAATCAAAATCGTCTCATTCTGCTAAAGTTTCTCAATCAGCCAAACGGAGCAAAAGCAAATCGAGTTAATCAATGTTAACATCCAAACCCGCATGCTACTAATCAAGATCTACAACTGCAGTAAAAAAACAGTCACAGTGAGATCGAATCCTAGCACATACATACATATATAAATAAATACATAAACAAAGGAAGCACCTCGACCGTCCAAATGAAGAAATCGAGCGGCTCCGGTGGACGTTCTTCGTTCATCTCCCGTAAAATCACTACTCAAAAGGGCCCTAAAATCGACCATCAGCCACAGTGAGATCGAAATCCATCAACAGTACAATACGCAGCTGCAGAACCTTCGAAACCAAAGAAACTCAAGGGAGATTACACGTACCTGGTGCGTGAGAAGATGTGAATTTAGGGTTTTATTTTCCACATTTGCTGATGAGAGAGAAACGCCTCGAGGGAAGAGAGATTATTATGGTGAAGTGATGTAAAGAGAGAAGGGGGGCGAGTGGGCTGTTCGTACGTACTGAGAGCTTCACTTTTTCTATTTTATGTTTCTGTTTATATATTTATTTATATTGTCAATGGACGGATATTATTATGACAAGGGACCCACTTTTGCTCTTATATTATTATGGGGATAAATTATTTTCGGGCAAGAGCAATAAAAAAAGAAAAAAGAGGAGTTTACCCTCGCTTTTGTCCTTTTTTTTTTTTTTAAGGTATGTTTCTTTCCATGTGTTCACTATTTTTAGCGTGTGCAACTACGCGGAAAGAAAAGCTGAAGGAATATTTATAAACATTTATAGGGATGTGATGATTTGCAAAAGGGCGAAGAAATATTCATAATATATATGGTAACAATATTCAGTAACTTCAATAAATAGCAATGTGATCGAGGGCTAAAAGTTGTTCTTGCTGTTTGTATAATAGTCAAAACCTTTATATATTACGTTATGTTGCAGTGCGTTTCACTCAATGTACCGTACAATTTTAGCATACTCCGTAATTATTAGAGATGTTGTTTTTACTTCTTTATATAAAATATTTTGCTATTAAAATTTTTTTTAGTTGAAATAATAACTTTTAGAGACAAATAAAGAGCAGAATTAGCATAGTACTTTTATAGGTAAAATAAAAATGTACGGTACATACGACCCACGCGAAGGTGCATCACGCGCTGTAGTGTAACGAAGTGACATGAGGGGTCAAGTGAGTGGCTTAAGACGTGCCGCCGTTATGGGGAAGGTTCTCTTGGAAGATATTAGAAGGGCTAATTATACATATGTCCCTGAAGTTTGTAGGTAATTACAGGTAAGGACAATAGTTTGGACAAATTACACTTGTATCCATTGACCAAACGGAATCCTAAAAATCCTAATAGTTTTAACAAATTGACTTTATTGCCCTTATGTTAGAAAGTTATTTTTTTTTAAATGCCATTGTCTGTTCTTAGAAAAGAAAATCAAAAAAGAAAAATCCTAATTTTTTACTCTCTCTCTCTCTTCCCCCACCCTTTTCCCACTCACTTCGCCGCCACCCACACCCATCCCTTCGCGGCCCCCCCAACCCTCCCTCCCCCGGTCACCCCCACCCACCCCATCTGCCTCCGCCCTTCGTCGCCGCTACAATCACTGACCCCTTCCCCGTCACCACAACACCCTCCCCCTTCCCGACCACCGCACCCACCCTCCCCTTCCCCCATCACCACACAACTTTCTCTCCTCTCCTCGAGTCGGACGCCGATCATCGCTTAAAGACCCCGTCATCAAGTCCAGATCGCTTCCCCTTACCACGGCATGATCAAAACACCCAAGAAATGAGTTAATGGTTAATGGAACATTAGCAAGTGAGAAAGGGCTGCCGGCGGTGTCTCAACGGCGTGGGTTTGCCAAGGAGCTTGTCGGCGGCGTATCGGCGGTGTGGGTTTACTAAAGGGCTTGCCGGCGTGGTGGGGTGGGTTGCCAAGGGGCTTCCCGGAGTGGTGGGGTGGGGGGAGTCTACCGAATGGTGGGCCGAAAAAGGCTGTCGGCGGCGTGGGGTGAGGGAGGAGGCTTGGCTTGCCTACGGCGAGATCAGATCTGGAGAAGAAAAACCCTAATTTGAAAATTAGGGTTTAGAAACCCTAATTTTAAGGTTTCAAAACACTAATTTTTAAATCAGGGTTTCAAATCCTCCTAATTTTAGGATTTCAAAAGCTTAATTTGCAAATTAGTTGCAAACCTTAATTTTAAAAATTTTAGATTTAATTTGAAAATTATAAAAATTATTTAGGATATACTGTACAAGGGCAGTATTGCTATTTTTAAAATATGTAATGATGAACAGTATACTTTTTGGATGGAACCCTAACGGATGGATACGGGTGATATATTTGAAATACTTTTGGTCACGGAATGTTACATTTTAAAACTTTGTATCCTTGACTGTAATTACCCCATAATCTCAGGGACATAGGTGTAATTAGCCCATATTGGAACGGTGACTCATGCGGCACGACGATGCCCTTCTGAGGCTGTGTTTGGACACTTAATCATTTATTATTTAATTAACAACGGTGATCGATGACTCTATGCAGATATATTTATATCTATCTATACTGGAGTACTTATTAAGAAAAAATATAATTCTGTGTAACACTTTTTTTTATGTTAACTTAACATAACAAGAGAATTATTGAAAATGCAAAAAACAAAAACTTAAATAGTAAATAACCACTTTAAGGCCTTATTTGATTTTCATATTTCAAAAAATCATATACTGTATCATACTTGATTTTTTAATAAATTTTAATTTAATAACTTTAATTTTGTTTTTCATAATTTAGATTTCATTAAAATAAAATAGACAAATTATATTATAAAGGTCAGGCTTGACATTATAAAAATATTATAACACTATTTCGTGTTTGCACATCGCGTGTGCCAACGATAACTCGTTTAGATAATGCAAATTTTAAGGTATTTGATTGATAATTTCGCTCCAACAATTTGAATCATCACACCCATGTTAGTAAGTTACTTTTGAAACCATCGTCCTCCTAAACCTAATACTAACACTTTGTGCACGTAGTCTGTTTAGCATGCCTCTGAACACTCGATTCGTCAACGTCCTCTTTGACGACCAAACTCCCTTGTTTGCCGTGATGCTTTATCCAGACAATGGTATAGAAAGGATAATTTTAGTTTCGCTTCAAAGCTACATTGAACCACTCATGGCTGTGCACATTATGAAGAAGTTGAACTGCATGTTACAACAATCAGGCAAGCCTCGAGTTATGAGTGTGACCTGAAACTGATGGAAATACACGGTTGAAGCTTAAAAGCACGAAATATGAGAATTTATAGACGCAGAAAGCTTGGTAGAAAAGTACATAGATCGAAGACCATATTCTACCACAAGTGTCACTGAAGTCAAGTTATCGTCATAACAAAGCGAATTATGCGCGAACCACGTACAACTATCGACAAAAGGAGTTGATTATTGCATCTTCCAGAGCAACGCTAGTGAGCACCAAAGTGACGTACTTCTATTATTCTTACACTCCTATCTATTAAGTAGTACGTAACATTTTAGGGTTAAAATGACTCGAGGAATAATTAAAAGTCGAAGAAGCATAGTTATTCAATATAAGCCGGGAACGGTAAGTGAAGTCAGTATTTAATTCGAACTTGCCAATTGACACCAGGCGCGCGCCCAACTAATTTCAAAATTGAGAGAGAGAGAGAGTACGCGAAGTGTGATAAATAGTCTTGTCAAGATTAACGTTTAGCGTGGGCAATTTTAGTAGGAAGATCCGTTGCATTTTAATCATTGGATAGTCTTTCCAAATGATACAGGCTAACTAACAAGGGACAGAAACTCCCTGCAACTATTTCCAGATGTTCATGAGAATCACTTCTAGATTGAGGTCGCCTTCAAGTTCAACTAGAATGTCTTAATCATTCCTTAACAACAAAAACTGGAAAAAAAAGTTTGTTAATCATTGTGTTAATTCTTTTCTATCATTTCTTTCTTGATATATATATATATATATATATATATATATATATATATATATATATATATATATAAACTAGCAAAGAAAGCTACCATGGGCACGCATCCCTCCACCTAATTATGATTTGCATTGGCCGAAGCATATGCCCAAATGGTTGCAAGAACAGCCAGTGGTACACGCTGCTTCACGCAGGATTTATTATGCATACATCATCACATTTTTTTTTTTTTTGTCTTTTTTAACTCATCTTTCTATTACGTTACATCACATCACTCTTATTCAATAGTCCTGAATAATTAGGTTAGGATCAAACGCACAATATTCTCACTTAAAAAAGGTTGAATAAGACACGAGGTTTAGACTTCCGCCCCCCCCCCCAAAGGTTTAGACTCCCCCATCGAGTGGTTAAATTACATCCTCAAACCGCCAGGCCTTCAAAGAGAAGATCAAATCAGGTATACACTTTGATGCCAAAGAAAGTGGGTTCGCAGTCGACGTGGAGGTGCCACAGGGAATGCAGTCCGAGTCAGATGTCAAGTGTGATGATGTGGGACACAACAAGGGCGGAGCAAGGGCAGAGACCAAGGGCTTCCCAGACAGAGCCTGAGGGTGGCAGTGCTGCAAGGGCGATGGCACAAGGTGAATACACGACGACAGTCACAATCCGATACTTAGGTCCAGAGTTAGGGTCTTGTATGTTTCTTTCTCCAGGATTCTAGAGTGAGAAAGTGAAAGTGTTCTGAAAAAATATCCAACCGTCCAAATGAATTCTTAAGACCTTTATTTATAGAGGTTGAGATGATGATGTTATCACGCGACACGTGGTGTTCCCCCCCCCGGGAGTGACACGTCACCGAGGGGTCCACAACTGCGGGTGATCCACGAACTGTCGCATCGCATATTCACCCGACCTGCCCCGCGCAGTGTTGCTCTGTCTGTCTGGAAAGACTGGCTCCCACAGCGTCGGTGTGGCCAGAGAACCCCCTTGATCTAGCCACCAATCCTAGCCCTTGTAGAGTCCCACAGGCCTGGCAGCGGTTGGGAAGACCCGACGCCCAGCTGCCAGGTGGATTAGGCGTGATGCCCCCCAAAGACCTGTTCCCATCTCGGAGTGACCCGGGGGTCATAGTCCCTAGAGGTGCCGACGCGAGCCCCCAGTGCTAGAGCACGTAGGCCAGTCACGAAGACACCCTGGCAGAGATAGTGTCCCGGAGGAGTCGCCTATCCCGCGGGTGAGTCATTGTGCCGGAGCACTTGCAGAGCGTCAAGGTAGAATCGTGGAGAAGCCATCTACCCGACGGGCCAGGTAGCATCCCGGAGGAGCCGTCTACCTGGCAGAAGGGGAGTTAAAGAGCTCCCTGACGGAGATAGTGTCCCGGAGGAGTCGCGTATACTGCAGGCCTAGGTAGCATCCCAGAGGAACCATCTACCTGGCCAACCGAGGTAGCATCCCGGAGGAGTCGTCTACCTGGCAAAGGGGAGTTAAAGAGCTCCCTGACGGAGATAGTGTCCCAGAGGAGTCGCGTATTCTGCAGGCCTAGGTAGCATCCCAGAGGAGCCATCTACCTGGCCAACCGAGGTAGCATCCCGGAGGAGCCGTCTACCTGGCAAAGGGGAGTTAAAAAGCTCCCTGGTAGAGATAGTGTCTCGGAGGAGTCGTCTATCCCCGCGGGTGAGTCCTTATGCCGGAGCACTCGAAGCGCATCAAGGTAGCATCTCGGAGGAGTCGTCTACCCAACTGGCCGAGGTAGCGTCCCGGAGGAGCCGTCTACCTGGCAAAAGAAGAGTTGAAGAGCTCCCTGGCGGAGATAGTGTCCTGGAGGAGTCGTCTATCCCCACGGTGAGTCCTTGTGCCGGAGCACTCGGGGCATGTCAAGGTAGCATCCCGGAGGAGCCGTCTATCCGACTGACCAAGGTAGCATCCTGGAGGAGCCATCTACCAGGCGGAAGGGGAGTTGAAGAGATCCCTGGCGGGATAGTGTCCTGGAGGAGTTGCCTATCCCCGTGGTATGCTGCACACTCCGGAGAGTGGGTCGAAGCATGTGTCCACAACCATGGCAAGGTGTGCATGGTGTGGTGAAAAGATAGACCGATGCAAGGAGCATGGTAGTGTGACAGAGAGCCAGGAGGAGTGATTATGTCAGTGGCGCGGTGCATGGGCGAGGCGGAGTGAGTAAGGTGCCGGGGCACGTCTGTGTTAGTGGCACGACGCATGGGCACGACAAAGTGCTTATGGTGCCGAGGGCACTGCAGTGTGACAGAGAGCCCGGGGGTATGGCTGTAACAGCGGCGAGGCGCACGGGCGCGGCAGAGTGAGTATGGTACCGAGGGCACTGTAGAGTAACAGAGAGCCCGAGGGCACAACTGTATCAGTGGCGTGGTGCATGGGCGTGACGGAGTGAGTAAGGTGCCTGGGGCATGTCTGTGTTAGTGGCACGGTGCATGGGCACAACGGAGTGTGTATGGTGCCAAGGGCACTGAAGTGTGACAGGGAGCCCGGGGGCACGGCTGTATCAGCAGCTCGGCGCACGGGCACTGCAGAGTGTGTATGGTGCCTGGGGCACATGTTATGGAGATGGCGCAGTGCATGGGTGCGATGAAGTGAGTAAGGTGCCAGGGGTCGCGGAGTGACGTCCGGGCGACGGGGGTCACGGAGTGACGTCCGGGAGACGGGGGGTTGCAGAGTGACTTCCGGGCGTCCAGGTGACAGGGGGGTTGCGGAGTGACGTCCGGGCGATGGGGGTCACTGAGTGACGGAAGACGTATGCCACGAGGTTGATGTGCGAATGTCTGTAAATATCTCGAAGGTGAGGCCGAGGCCGACCCCCTGGTAAGGCCGAGGCCAATGGCCAACTCCGATGAAAGGAGGCCAAGGCCACTCCCCCTTTTGGTGAACTTCGGACACGCCGACGATTAGTGTTTTGATGGGCAATGACAAATCTGGAAGTTGCATTGCGACGAGCGTGTTGCCGTGAGTCATACCCACGTGACGAACAAGGTGTGAAAGTCACATACGAAGTGTATGAAGCGAACAAAGCGCGAAAAGGACTTTGCACGAAAAGTGAACAACTGGGGGGGGGGGGGAAGGCCAAGGCCGACCCCCCATGGAGGCCAAGGCCGACCCCATGGGCATGGCCAAGGCCTTTGCTCTTGACCCCATCGCTTCAGTTTTGCCATCGAGCGATGTTTTTGGTGAAAAGGTGCTCAGGTGGTCGCAGCGTGACGAACGTAGTATTGTGAATCACGCTAATGTGAAATAATTGGTGATTAAGGCGTGCGAAGCAAGAAACGTGCGTGACATGAGTGTGCGCACTTTTACCGGTTCGATGCGTTGAATACTGTGCTTGTGCGGACGTATCATGCAAAATGGAACTCCCAGTGGGCATTTGGGTGCGACCAGAATAGGTTGGGAACATACTTTTTGTGACAACCCTTTTGGATTTGGTTTAGATGGAAATAAAAAAAAAATCACGAGATGAAGAATTTGGACCCCCTTGCTCTGGCTGATCGCATTACTACGACAGCTTACAACTACTTTGTGGAGATAAACAAGATGGAAATCTCAAAAATATCATCCCAGTAGGTTGGTGTAAAATTAATTTCAATGCTGCAATCCAAGGGGACAAAGCTAGCATCGCGAGTCTTTGCCGAAATTCGACAGGAGAATATGAGTTTGGAAAAGCAGCCATGGTAGATACAGGGGAACCGGAGCATGCTGAAGCAGCGGCAGCTTTGCTTGCGATACCAATGGCCATTGATTAACAAAAGAATTACATCATCTTCGAAGGGGACTCAGAATCAATCATCAGGATGATCACAGCCAAAGAAGCTCCCTACTGGAATATCAGAAACTGCATTGAAGACTCTAAGTACCTTCTTCAAAGAATACCCTGTTCGGATTTTGTTTTCTCTCCCAAAGAAGCTAACAGGGCAGCACATAATCTTGCAGCTAATGCTTTCTTTAATTTGTATTTCGACTTTGTTCCACTTTCTTCCAAACTTTTGATTAATTTGGAAGAAGTTAGGAACTCTGATGTAATTTCTTCTTCTGATTAATGCAACGTCTCTTTCACCAAAAAAAAAGACATGAGAGTTAGGGCTTTGAGCGTGGAACTGAAAATTTTGAGTCTTTGACCAAGAAGTGAGGCTTATTATCCAATTTTAGAAAGGATTCCGCGGGAGGGAACAAAACATATACTTTTACGGGAAAGGAAATGGAGTACAGCTTTCTCCAAACTTAGAAACATGAGAGACGTCACATTAAAAAAAAATCAATTCTTTTTTCATCGAGATCAATTGGACTGAAACTACACAGTAAAACGCGACCATCCCAGGTTCTTAAATTTTTAAATTTTGGTGTCAACTAAAGGTGGATCCCAAATTTCTTAATGCTATGTTAAGATATCTTACTGTTCTGAATTAAACACCCATAATCCCCCCCAAACGGGACACTCCGTTGCATAATTCAGGCTCGAATGGCCGGACACAAACTTGGAAAGAAAAATAAAACTCACAGATGATAGCAGAACGCGACTAGCTAGGGAAATATACTTTGCAACATTAGGCTTGTACAGTATTGCTACGTGATTATGTTACATGAATAAATCTATTCTCAATGCACACTTTGATCAAAGAAACATTCAATTCAATACAATAATAATGAGTCAAAGAGAACTAGTACAAGTTTGATGCCTAGTTGCCTACCATACAGTTGCATGTGGTGTATATGCATAGCTGGGATCCGGGGCCCCAGTGGGCCAGAAGTAAAGTCAACGGCCATTAGTTGGTCAACCAGCCTTTCTTGGCCGAAGAATCTACGTAGTTTACACACATTATTTTTGTTTTCCCGAACTGGTTGATAAAATTTAAATTTAAATGTTAATATTTAAGTGTTTAATTGGTAAACTGAAAACATAAATAACTGAGTTTGTGGTACCGAACTAAGTTGGCACGTCGAATAAAAGAAAGAAGAATTTCTGAAAATTGTTAAAATATTCTACATATGGACACGCTCATGTTTGTATCTTACAATTTTTCTATGGCCAAAACCATGATGGTTGTCTTGGTAGAGACGGAGTGATAATGGTGGTAGTTCGCGACGACGGATGCAACATAATAATCGTAATGGTAGTTGTAATGTGTTCAACACGAAAGTGTTGTTGTTGTTGTTTATTTGTAGATGGTGCTAGCGGCAGAGTCATCTTGATCGTAGTGGTGGTGTTGCTTGCGACACGCAAAAATACTGTGGTGACGGTGTGGAAGTGATGGCTTTGTGGTGAATATAGATAGATAGTGTTTGTGACAGTAGCCGTGGCATCTAGGTGGCAATTTTTTTGTCCATGAAATTCTGTGCAATAACTGTTTCATCTCCAAACTTACAATTAAGTGATAAGTAAGTCCCCTATATATGACTTAAAGTTTTAATCTATTTTAGGCAGGTATTAATTAAATAAGTGATCTAAGGACGTGCTTATCAAATGCGCTTCATAAAAAGATTATTTGAGTCTTTGAATTTTAATTACTTAATTGTGCTACCAAACTCACCATTGCTCTAAGAAAATCGACGTGTCCTGATCAATAATACCCAAAATAGAAAGTGTTCATATGATATGACACAGACAGAGTACAGTTCAAACCAAGGTCCAACATTTTCCTCCCTCATTTTTCAATTGCTAGCATTGTACTACGAGCTTTCGCACCACACAGAATGATAAAAAGTAGTGGTGGCGTAGCAATAAGGTTGAAAGGGTGCAGTGCATAATTTCACATCACATAACAGGGACATGAAAGGGTAAGACGACCAATAAGGCTAACCTAACTCTTTTCTATGGCACAATAGCAAAGCCATTATTGGGTAGGTAAGGTAGCAGTTGTAGCTTATTATCAACCATGCGTCTCGAGAGCCCACATGGTTGGCGAAACAACAAAGTTCACTGTGGATTTCTGTTTTATAGTATTTGATTGATTATGGAAAGCTAAAGAATAAACTGAAATGATCTTAATGGATTTGTTGAGAAGGTACTACATGACCAAACTTACACAGGGAGATAGATATATTTCCGAAATGAGGAGTTCGTGCATGTAAAGATTGTTGCTATCCCATTTTGGCCATGCATACTTGGACCTCTACTATCCCGTGGCGACCCCGATTGGCCGGCCGGCTGCACCAGTCAGCCGGCCCTGGTGGGCCGACTGCCTCGGTCGGCCTGCCTGCATCACCCAGTTGCCCCCACCGGCTATGCACATTTGGACTGCATTCCACGACGCCTGTCGCCCGCGCCTGTGCGCCGTTTCCACGTCACCATGCCTCCAGCACGGCACACACTCCATCGCGCACATGCTCTCCGTCACGCTACCACGCCCCCACGTTGGTCCATCCTTTCACCACTCCATTCGTACCTTGCCTTGGTCGTGGAACATGTTTCAACCCACTCCCCACTGTATCCCGCGGGAATAGATGACTCCTCCAGGACACTATCTCTGCCAGGGAGCTCTAAGTGCTCCGGCATAAAAACTCCCCTTTCGCCAGGTAGACGGCTCCTCCGAGATGCTACTCCGGCCCGTCGGATAGGCTACTCCTCCGAGACACTATCTTGTCGCGCTCCGAGTGCTTCGACACAAAGATTCACCCGCGGGGATAGGTGACTCCTCCGGGACACTATCTCCGCCAGGGAGCTCTAAGTGCTCCGGCATGAAGACTCTCCTTTCGCAAGGTAGACAGCTTCTCTGGGATGCTACCTCTGCCCATTGGGTAAGCAACTCCTCCATGACACTACTTGGTGCACTTCGAGTGTTCCGAGACAAGGACTCACCTACGGGGATAGGCGACTCCTCCAGGACACTATCTTTGCCAGGGAGCTTCAACTCCCCTTCTGCCAGGTAGATGGCTCCTCTGGAATGTTACCTCGGCCCGTCGGGTAGGCGACTCCTCCGAGACACTAACTTGGCGCCCTCCGAGTGCTCCGGCACAAGGACTCACCCACGGGATATGCGACTCCTATAGGCCACTATCTTCGCCAGGGTGTTTGCATGAATAGACTACGTGCTCCGGCACTGGGGGCTTTCATCGACACCCCTAGGGACTATGAACCTCATGTCACTCCGAGACAGGAGTAGGTCCTTGAAGGGTATCGCCCCTAGTACGCCTGGCAGTGGGCTTGAGTCTTCCCCACCGCTGCCAGGTCCTTGGCATCCCTCGACGCTCTACGGGACTCTGCAATGGCTTTGGACTGGTGGCTAGATCAGGGGGGTCTCTCTGGCCACACTGCCACTGTGTGGGCCAGTTTTTTTCAAATAAACAGAGCGAAGCTGTGTGAGGCAGGCCATGTGAATATGCGATTCGACAGTCCGTGGAGAATTAACACCTGTGGATCCCTTGGTGACGTGTCACTCCCGGGAAGCGCCATGTGTTGGTTGATAATATCATCAGCTCAACCTCTATAAATAGGGGTCTTGAGAATTCCTTTGATGGACAGAACTCATTCTTCACATTCACTTTCTCAATCTAGAATTCTAAAGAGAGAAACATACAGCACCTTGACTCTGGACCTAAGTATCGAACTGTGACTGTCATCGTGTATTTATTTAGTGCCATCGCCCTCGCAGCACTGCCACCCTTAGGCTCTATCTGGGAAGCCTTTCGTCTCTGCCCTTGCTCCATCCTTGCTATGTCTCACATCAGCATACTTGACATCTGACTCGGAATGCATTCCTTGTGGCACCTCCACTTCGACTGCGAACCCACTTCCTTGACATCAAAGGTATACATAAACGTGCTACACTTGCATCCATCAGAAAAAGATTTACGTACCGTTTGTACAGGTGATTAATTCATAGAAAATGGGAAGCAACTATGTAAGGACAACACTGGGTGTAAAGACGCAGATCAAGAATGTCTCATCCAAAGCAAATTTGGATTCAACAATCAGGTTTGAGCGCGTCACATATGAAAATCTTCTGTACTCACCCACGACAACCTTGGCTCATGACCTCCCTCTAACAAAGAGCCGGTAAAAGCCAATACTATGCTTTGGATCTAATGGGAAAGCTATTCCACAAAGTACTTTGCGTACCACCGAAAATTTTATACTACAACCGAAAAGCAAATTAATGAATCGATCAACAAAAGGTACGTAAATCTCTAACAACAAAAGGAATTCGTGATTTTTGAAGGCGACGCGGAAAATATTATCAAGATGCTTGATGAATCGATCCCCCCTTTCAGGTACCTCAAATCCATTATTGAAGATGCTATTCTTCTCTTAAAGAATTTTACATGATGGGACTGTAAGCATATTCCTAGAGTTTCAAATTGCGCAGCTCACAATTTGGCTGCTGAAGCCTTCTTTTGTAAACATTTTGACTTTGTTCTCCCTTCATCCAATCTTTTGTCTAATTTGGAAGAAGGGAGGAACGATGATGTATAGCCCCGTTTTGTTAATGTATATATCTCGTCCTTCTTATAAAAAAATAAAAATAAAAGCAAATTAATGGACAAAAGTATGCCTTTTAGCAGCAACTATATATGTGAAATTTACATACATAGAGGGTATAGACATGGCAATTCCTGCGTCAAAATTAGAAAATTTATAGTTAGCTACAAAGTGAAAGATGCAACAAAACAAGCCACTAATACTCCAACAACCTGGTGATTAAACCATCTGCAGCATTGTTGGATATTTTAAGCCAGAAGTAGCGAAACTATCCACCCTTATGCAGAATAAGAAGAGTAACACATCAGGTGCAGAGAATTAGACAACTTCCCCGCAGAATAATACTAGCTCATTATTCGATTCCTAATATCTGCTGACAAGCCACACATAAACAAACAAATGCCTAAAAGTCGATACGTTTCTACTGAAGAGATTCTCTGGCATATAGGCAAAGACAGAACTATTCCGCCAGGCCATTCTCTATTAGGCAAATAGTAACAGAAGAAAATGAATATAGCATGCTCTACCTAGCTTCATCCTCAGTTGGCATATAAACGCAGCAAACTTATTTGTGATTAGATATAAATTTTGGTATGAATGTCAAAGGGACAGCAGTGAATCCTTGGCAGTGTGTATACTACACTTCGCCGGACAATCCCAAGCAATTATATATATATATATATATATATATATATATATATATATATATATATATATATATATATATATATATATATGAGTCGTGATCCATTGGTAGCGCTAGCAAGTTGATAGCGTTGTTTTGCCGTCCGCAAGATAATGTAGCGGACGGTAAATTATCGTCCGCTACATTATGTTGCGGACGGTGAAAAAAAAGTGCTATTGTGGCGCGCGATCTGGCCGTCTATTCTCTCCCGTGGACGGCCAGATCGCGCTAGCAACTTGGGTTAAGTTGCTAGCGCTATCAGTGGATCACGACTATATATATATATATATATATATATATATATATATATATATATATATATATATATATATATATATATATATATATATATATATATATATATATATATATATATGGGGAGCCGATCCCTGTCGACCGGTGGATAAATACTTATTTCTCTAACAAACCGTTACTCTTTGTAGCGGTTGCAACTATTCCTCAAATAACCCAACCGCAACAAAGTGTTGCGGTTGGAATAATTGAGCCAAAAAGCCCAACCGCAACTAAGAGTTGCGGTTGGCATCATGAGTTTCAAAAGCCAACCGCAACTCTTTGTTGTGGTTGCGCCCCCCTCCCACACTTGTCATTTCCCCCCTTTCCCCATGGCCCCCCCTCCCCCCGCCCCCCACGTGGTGTCTTTCCCCCACCCCGTGATGCCCCCCTTCCCCCCCCCCACATGGTGTCCTTCCCCCCCCCCCCCCCGTCTTTTTTTTTCCAGAGGCAGCCTTTGACTGCTCAGTCTTTGACTCCTCAGTCACGGATTTTTTCTCTGTCTTCTTTTTTCTCTCTCCCTCACTTTTCTCTCTTTATAATCCCTTCTCCCCGAACCCTTTCTTCCACACTCCATCATTTTTACCAACTGTCTTCATACTTCATATCTCACCTACATAATCTCTACAACAATACAAACCAAAAAATTTTACGCTAGAAGATCGGTGGATTTTTCTTTAAATATATTAAGTCAAAACAAGTAAGTATTTTGAATTTTTTTATAATTCAATGTTAATTTCAAATTGTTCTTACCAATGAATTGTTTAAATTGTGTTATACTTAAATTGTTCTTACCATAGTCTAAAAATTCATGTTTTTTTAGAGTTTAAAATTAGGAATTGAATTAGCGTTTATTAGCGAATATTCATTCGAAGTTCAAAAATAATCATTGTAGACTCAAATCGAAGATAACGAAAATACAAATTGAACGAAACAAAAATCAGATCAATCAGAGATCGGATGAACGGTATTACATTTATAGATTCCAAAATAGCGATTTTTTAGAGCGTCAAAATTAGAATTTTTCATGAATTTATAAAAAATAGCTAGAGCTAGATTTTGCCAAAGTGCAAAAAAGAGACACTAGTTATTTTTAAAAGATCTATATCAAGAAAAAATTTCAGATTTTCAAAGACTGGAAAGGGGTTAACTGATACGGGGAACCTTGTAACTTTGCAGTGTAATTTAAAATATCAAGCTAGCGCAATTTCGCGCGAAACTTTTATGAGAACCCTAGGATGTTGGGAAGTTCCATTCCCCAGGAATTCAGGCCATTCTGAAGTCGTCAGCTATTTTTTTAGTCGAACGGCCATTTAAGCGCTCGATCCGGACACCGGTTTGGGATTTTTGAGCAAAAACTCCGTCAAATACTTTTTAGATCAAGGATGAATTCAGGAAGCTTAAAATAGTATTTCAAAGTACTTTTGAGATTGGTCTGATGCCAGGGGCATTTTAGTAATTTGCCACCCCGAGAGGGATATTTTGGTAATTTTACGGTGTTAAGTTTTTCAAATGACTTTTTAGTCCAAAAATATAAGTAAAACACCTGAAAGGTTGTTTTGAAGCTGGTTTGGGGCGTTAGGGTGATAATGAACCCCGGGGGCATTTCAGTAATTTGCCGCTCATCGTGGGTATTTTGGTAATTGAACATTGTAACACAACTGGAGGAAATAATTTTTATTTTATTTAATTCTATGACTTGTTGAGAATGATATAATTTTTATTTTTTAGATTTCAGTATAAATATGGATGCAACTGGAGGAAATACTTTTTGTGAAGATTCTGATCCACCTTACTTGGGTCAAGTTTTCAAATACTGCACGAAGTTGAAGCATACTATATAGCATCTTCGAAAACGATAGGTTTCGGTATTAGAACTAAGACTACTAGAAAACGGGCGAATACAGATCTTTGTGGAAGACTATTTGAGTGTCATAGAAGAGCACCGTATGTACCCCCGGTTGTTCGGATCAGTGACGAAGGGCCATCAAGACAAAGAAAACAGGACACATTTCCGGGTACTGACTGCAAGGCCCATGTGTATGCAGTACACCAAAAAAATGAAAACCATTGGGTTGTGACGGGAGTGGAGTTGAGCCATAATCATCAGCTGATGACCCCTAGTAAGATTGGTCAAATTCATCAACACCGAGAAATAAGCGCGACACATAGACAACTGATATTTACAATGGCCGAGGCTAAAATTCCACCTTCTAAAATGATGGGGTTTTCTCAAGCCAGGCTGGGGGGATTGACAAGTTGAGTTTCAACGAAGTAGACCTTCGAAATAAACTTCGTGTTCAGAGGAGAGAGTCTTTCGGTAAGAGTGATTCTCAAGCCACACTTGATATCTTCAGGCACCTTCAGAGTGAGAATTTTTGGCTTTTTCTATAATCTAACTGAAATTAACCAATTTAGGAACTCAATATTTCAAAATAGTCATCATACCCAAAAATCTATAAACCTCAAATGATAACCTAATCTGCTACCGGCATACTCACAAACTATGCCTGCAATCTCTAACACCATACAACATCTATATTACAAGTATGGGAGGAGCTTTTTCCACTCCTTAAGATGCTAACCCACCCCTTTCTTAAGATAAAATAAGGCGAAAGAGAGAATTGACATCTTCGAATAATGATTGTAATAATTTTCTCTCAACTCTTTTTTCTCTTTGCTTCACGCTAAGCCTGCCGCTCAGTAGCCTCCTCTCATATCGCTCCCTCGAGAATGGAAAATCAAGATTTTAGGGCGGAATCCATCAGCGAGTAAACTTTCAATCAAGGCCATTTGCAGCTGCATCAGTTCCCATAGGAGAGAAAAAGGCTATGGTTTGGGTGTGGCTTCTGGCTGTTAGATGTCGCTATGGTGTCTCTTAATAATTGATCATCTTTCCTTTTTTGGTCTTTCTATAAAAAATGACCACTTCTAAATTAAGAAAGATTCTGTAGGTATGTTTACATATTTACCCTTTTATACTTTTTTTATTCAATTTATCTCTCCATATTTAACTCTCTACCAACTCATTTTCTCTTTTCTGACCCACTACTTTATACTTTTTTATTCTAATTCTCTCTCCACATTTAAGAGTCTATTAACTAATTTTCTTTTTCATGACTCACTTTTTTCCCCTCTCTCTCTAAAGGGTAAAAAGGAAAACACACACGATGCATAACTTAAATTCTTTATAGAAGTGCAAAGTCAAGGTGATCGATGTTTTAGGGACGAATGATGTAATCTACAAAACAACAAGTAAATCTATGGAGGGGAAGATTGAGTTAAACTTTTTTCCTGATTGGGACCAAATCCCAATTGATGAATACTTGGATTTAATTCCTTATTTGTTAATAACATGACATTGGGATGTTGGATCTCCATGTTCTTCCAAAGCGGGTGAGTAGAAAACATGATGATGAACTAGCCAGTACATCATGATGAGCTGCACAGGATGAGAAAAAGTAGAGAGAAAATTCTGATTTGAAATATATATAGTCGGCAGTCATAGGCAAATTGCCTATTTACCCTTTAACTTATTATGGAAGGGGGGTGGATTAGCACTACAGGTAGTGGAATTAGCCTATCCCAACATTGTTACCGGTCAAGATTCATCCGTCTTTGGACGCTGCGGTTCGGGAAAGAAGATCTATTCAAACAGCGATAATCACGAACCATCTGGGTAATGTTATTGCCACCCAATCCCAATCGGCAATAACAACTGATCCGGAACTTGCTGAAGCATTGGCAGCTCTCATGGCGATTGATTTGGTATCCGCAACAAATCCAATCATGTTCTCTTTGAAGGAGATGCTCAAGAGATTATCAATTGGCTTAATGATCATGATCTCACCCAAAGCTGGAACTGTTTTGCAACAATTGAAGAAGCAAGAGGGAATCTGGAGAAGCTTGTCTGCTGGAATTTTTCTAAAGTTAGTAGAAGTGTCAATTTGTTGGCACATAATGTAGCAATCTGGGCAGATTCTAGCAACTGTTTTGGGCGAGTTCCTACATCATCCATCTCTCATCTTATTTTGCAAATGGATGACTCGGGGAACTAGGCTCTCATCTTTTGTTCCCTTGTTATTTTCTCATGAAATGAACTTGATTACAAAAAAAAATATATATGTGAATGTAAGACGAAACTCAAACCTCCATAGGGTAACCGAATGTTCTCTAATTAGCATTCTTAATTTCTATCTCGTCGCTAAATGACTTCAGAGCTCAAAAATGGCATCAACCGGACAATTCAATTATAGGAAGACTGGGTGGGGGGGGGGGGGGGGTCCAGCTTTATCCAAAATTACATAAACTTGACAAGTACGCATGTTCAAGCTAATGCCAGCAAAGCTCTGGCACCGCTACATTCTTCGGTCCAACTCCTTAGAAAGCAGTTGCTGACAATAGAGGCCAAATCTCAATTTTCCATTCAATTCCATAATAATGTTGAAACTCAACAACCATTTCGCAGCCAAATCATAAATACAACATCGCATCCAGCAGATATCATAGATATGACTGCTCATGCAGTGTTGGAAATGGAATCATTTACCGTACTTTAATATTACTAATTTCGTATGAGATTATGCCAGATTCCTGGTTTATGGTATTATTACTACGTCAGCTACTTAACAAGCAATACACCAAATTACCTTAGCACTTAGCTGTCACTGTTACATAATACACAGTGAAATATATGACGACCTCCTTATGAGAAAAAGGAAAATTCATCAAACTTTTGGTATTTTTATACCTTTATAACACTATAAGCAAACCCCAAGGGACGGTGGAGTAGCAAAGGGTCTTGAGGAATGACCTTAAGGTCCCGAATTCGAATTCCCGTACCGACGGGTCATATGAATTGCAGTTCTGACTATTCAAAAAAAAAAACACTACAAGCATTCTAAAACCTTAATTTGCAAGACATAAAAAAAGAGAAACATCATGAACATTGAAATCTACTTAAAGTACATTTATACGAACCAAGTCTCAACTCAGTGGTAAGGATCAAATGATCAATCAAAGGATTATACCTGATTTTGTAATCAAGGGGAACCGGAAGAACACCGACTCCATTAAGAATCCAGAGATTCTGACGTTAGCAAGTTCTTCCTCCCTGATGCAACTGATCAGACAATGCTTCGATGATAAAGATCAAAACAGTACAATGGACATTGGACAGCAAGCATGGTGCAATTGGAGATGTGCACTATTAACACAAATACAAAGACACCATGAAACCACAGATCTTTCAACAGAAACATACACCAGGTAGAAGTATAGACCCTCTGTTCTAAAGCTTGGCCAAGGTAAAATCAAGAAACATATATTCTCTCTGAAACTACATCATCTAATTTGAACAAAAGAGTTCCACGACCCTTCAGTTTGCCTCGAAGAAGTAGCACAACACTTTGTCTTTCCTGGATAACCACCACAATTTGGGTCAAAATGAACGAAAGTAGCTCAACAATTGAATGCCAGCCACATATTAAGTTCAGAAAACCACAGAGTTGCTCAGCTGTAAACCAGATCTTCTAGTTCCATAAAGAAGTTCCACATAACCATGCGAGGCAATGAATGAAAGAGTGAGTGCTACATTTTGAGTCAGATCGTAATGAAAATTTATCAAAAGCCGCTGTTGGAAGAAGTACTGCTCGATCTAAGAGTGCCGGTCGGTTCATTTGTTGTTTTGCATATAATCCCCTTTCCAAAGTACTCAGCAATCACAGAAAATCCATCTTTCGAACTCCTAACTTGCTTGAAGAACTGATCTTGGTTTTTTGAATTCTGCTCCAAGTTTCTCTTCATTTCCAGGACAGATTGGTACTCAGGAGCGCACTCAGGACATTCTTTTTCATTGTCACCAAGGCAACGCTGATGGAATGAGTGCATACACATAAAATGGACGGCAGGGAGATCAAGAGTGAAAGTGCAAGCAGTGCACTTGCTAAGTTGAAAGATTCTGGCATTAGTCCTAAGATCTAGGATTTCTTTTCTCATAGACGATGTCTCTTCCTGAAATTAGTAGAGGAAAGGTCAGGATTTTCACTTACACCATACAGAAAGTAATGCTGTGATTGCCGTATTATGTACATCTGCTATATGCACGGTTTCAGAACTTTTCATTAACTTTCAAATTTTACAAAGTTATAATTATTCAAGAGCTCCAAGGCGCCTAGAAGGCTATCTTAGGCTAACCGCAGCTCGATCATTTGCATCAAGCATAACCAGCTAATGAGGTTTCACTTGTATGTATAGAAGCCAGGTGCTTTGGGGAATAGAAAGAAAGCATCCCCAAATGGCCAATGTAGATGGAGGGAGTATAGAAAGTTGAAGCGAGATGACATTTAATTATCTCCGAAAAGTACGTAGGACGGTGCCAAAATATAGGTGCACCAAATAAACAAGCTCCTTCAAGTGATATGAAATGTAATTCCAATGACCTAATATGATATGATTAAAACTACAATTGGATCCTTTGTAGCACTAACCTGATACTTGTCAATAGCTTGACGGTCCTCTTCTATCAGCTTTGACTCCTGTTCCAACTTTCGAGCTATATAATCTTTGATGACAGATAGCGTAAGGCAGGGATTTTTGGACAGGGTCTGAAGAACTATTATAGGGGGCAGGATATCATCCCTTTCAATATATGTCAAAACCTCCTTAACTTCATTGGAGCACTCTTCTCCAAGTTCACCAAAATACTTCAATAGATCTGCCCAAAGAGAAGGATCACCGCCCTTGCGCGAATCTCCAAGCCTCTTGCAGCATGAAATCAAACCCTCATGGTCATGCGCTTGCATGTAGCAAGCAATCACTTCTTTGTAAAGTTTCATCTTCTCATAAAGATACAAGAGCCCTTCTTTAAAAGCATTCATTTCACAAAGAATTATACAAAGGTCAACATCATATAGTGGATGTTCCTGGTCGGATGGCCATGCACTCTTAAGCAAGTGGAGCCCGTTTTGAAATCTTTCTTGGCGAGCCTTTTCCTTATTCAGATCTTTGCGTTCTGCAACAAATTTCCCATTGGACCCAGCTCTTGACATCACAACTGCTCCTGATGGCTTTTCTGCTCTGAAGTTGTCACTCTCAGCGGTGCTAAATTGTGAGATTGCTGGAAAGTTGAGGTCACTAGACAAATATAGCTCCAATAGGGTGTTGTGAATTTCAACTTGAGCAGGGGAGTCTTTCACCTTGTTGGTGTATTTCTCTAGGAAATCCATAAGTGACTGCGGATGATGAATGAAAATGTTCAGAAAATCGACAGGAGATGGCAACATGGATATGAATGTACCGTTTGAGATCCCTCTCTTGGCCTGTTCACCTTCTTCCGTGCAAAGTTTCATGAGAATTTCAATTGTTTCCACTGGCTTGTGCTCTATGAGAATTTTACCATACTCTTTCACGGTCACCCCAGCTTGACTCTGTTCAAGACGAGAAATATATTGCAAAGCTTCTTCGTATCTACCCAGGTCTTCAAGTAAGATCTTTAAGTACCATTCATGCCTCCCAGCCTTCTTGGCAACATACATTGCGTGCTCATGATAATTGGCAGCCCTGCACACCCTAATTGCAGTTTCCACGTCAAATTTATGCTCACCAACACCTTCCTCACTTTTGATAAAGACATTCAGCTTTCCGACGTCTTTCAATTTGGTGTAACAGTTTAACAAAAGAGTAGTATGATCTTTAGAAGCGAGCCCATTTTCATGTAATTTTTCCAAGTAGTTTGTAAGGTTATAAATTCTTTGTGCATCAAGAAACTTCTGTATTACGTAAGAAGGTTCAAGGTGGCCAATAGTGTGTATGTATTGAGCCATAGCCTCATCATAGTCTTGTTTCCCGTATAGATGATCCCCATATTTCCTTAGCACTTCAGCAGTTGCTGCAGCATCAGCTTGCTGACTTTGAACAAGATTGATAGCTACAGTATAAAGATTCTTTTTGAATAGCATATCTAACTTGCTTTCCATATCCTTCTCCCCAATACATAGAGCTGTTTTGTCGCTCATAATAAGTATTATGTTACCCCATTCACAAAGTAAGTAGGAAACCTCTTTAACCACTATACTGTGGGCAATTAAACGGTTCTTCAAGTCATAGATATTGAAAGTATTCCTCCCATTTCTTTGGTCTGCAATCACACATAAAAGGTATCCACGAAACCACCCGAGGAACTTCTTCTCTCCCTCAAAGGCCCAACAAGGACCCCGACCATCAACTTCATAAAAATAAACAGCTTCTGACCGACCAATGATCAACTCCTAATCACACGACATTAATAAACTGTTAGCTTTATGTCAACAGATAAATGCATGTGACGTGAAGTTTTTTTAGTGAGGGTGCGTAGGGGGGCGGCATACCATGCGATCACTCATCGCAACACTATTAAGATCACATCCAATCTGATCTAGGGTTTGCCGACTAGCTGGTTGAGACTGCAAGTTAAACAAGCTCACTGAAGTTGGAGTAACTGCAAAGAGTTGAAGAGCTTGACCGTCGACTCGGAATCCTAGGCCAGTGATAGAAGATTGACTTCTGTCTGAATCATTTTCCACCTGAAGCCTGAAGCGTTTGATACGCTCCCGTGCAATGTCCCCTTGGATGCAATAAATGCACCCATTGTCTAATCCAATGGCAATGAGTAATATTGGTGGAGCTTCCTCTAAAACTAAGAATGATGTTATCTGCAGAATATCATGATTTTTTAATTGTTGCAGCATAATAGTACCGAAGTCAATCACCCTGAACAGATACACCGGACATGACTCCAAGAAAGTAATTGATGAAGTAACATATTTAAAAAGTCCGTGGCTGAGTTGGGAATATCCACAACATTTCAAAGATATGAATTAAATAGGAATACCTTAGCTTCGGGAAACTGAGTAGTAAATATCCGCAATATCTGAATGCAATCAGGACTTGATGTGCTTGGGCCCTCTGGCTGCATCTTATCGAGGTCAAAAACCTTCAGGCACACAGCAGATAGCTGTGGAGATATTCGGTCATCTTCGCCTACAGTCACTAGGAAGTTGCGTTGCTGTTTATCAAAAAGAGGAGTATGTCACAGAATCCGCAATGAAACAAGGTAGATTGCATGCTTGATAAATCTGAAAACTGTACTTTATTATGGTAAAGATAGAATAGCAAACTTTTGGCTTATCAACACACAAGTTTTGAGTACTTACTAAATACTAATAAAGCCCCTTAGTTTTGGCATTGACTAATTCTTACCCCTTTGTGAGCCTACAGTATGGAAACCTTAAGCCCGTATATATAGTTCCCCTAACACCCCTATTGAGTCAGCTTATTGTGCAAAATACAATTTCCTGCTTTTTAGTCAGTGACATCCCCTCCTGATTATTTCATCTAAGTCTAGTTAACTGATGTAATGCATGAACTTCTTGCCCAACAATCAAAGGAACCTCCGTTATGGATTTTTTGTAGCTCTCAGTGTCACAGTTTAAATGACCAGAATTGTCTTAGCAGTGACCTTGCAAATTATTTGACTATGGTTTCCATTTTTATCTCTTAAATATTCTGTGTTCATCAATGCAGAGTGACTTTGCTGTGAATATATCTTTGGCTGTCACGATTGCAATTGTATTTTGACTATTTCTGCACACCGTATTGTTTCTTTGACCGTCTCGCTGACTAATCTTGACCAATCATAGTACTTACTATCACGGCTAACGGTACTTACTATGACGGCTAATGGGCATAACTTCTAACAAGGACAGAACTCCTAAACCATAAACTTTGCACTGCAAACTAGCTCACAGGCCACAGCACCTCAATTGGAACATGATACATGCTACCTAACGGGTCTAGCACTCCAACAACCTCTTGCCATCCCTCAAGTGCTTGAACATCGATCTATTTCGATCTGCAATTGTTTCCTGCGTTCTGATCATATATCTGGTTATCACCATTATTAATACCTCCGAATGTTGCTAATACTTGTATCTCTTGAAACCAGAGTGACCTTGTTATCTCTACCGCCTTTCTCTCCATTATAGTGCCCGACCACTCCCCTTTCTTTGTCCTCCGGAGATGGTATTGTCAGATTAGTGGGGCATGTACTACATACACGAGAGACTCACTACAGGCTACATATAGGTATCACACGACATAAACAGTATGATATACTGTTGCTATGAGGACAGTGGGATCCCGACTGATGGTAGCATGCACTTTCTCATCAATCAGAGGCTAATGTAGCATGGAGATCTCCATTTGACAGCGCACAGGTGCCACACCACTTGGAAGAGTGGAAGACTATAGATCACATCACGCTTAAATGTCATAGGGGCCTTCAAGGAAGTAGTGATGTGGTGGGCGTGCTGGCAAATTTGTTGCTCTGTGACTGGCCGCAGGCCAGTTGACTCTGTGTTAATCTTATCACAGTTTAACTTTAGGAGTTCTGAATTATTTCACATCATAAAATGCAAAAAGAAAAATCGACTTTGATGGGCCAGGCAAGCCCAAATATTGGAGTCAACTGCACCTGTGGCAAGTTGCACTCGAGCCCCACTGGGTCAGCCGTGGCCTGGGGTCCGGGTAATTCATCTACACTAATTGGTCATTAAGCAGAAGCCCATGGTACCCTGGGCATCTCGAGTCCCAAGCAAAAAAATCTTGTGTTTTATGCACACTTTTTTCTACACATGGTTCCAACCTCCTTACTCTGGCATATTTGACTACCTAGTTGTCTTAAGTTAAAAAAGGATTGGACAAAGAGTATGAGATAGAACTCCATGTCCCCAAAATCTCATTGTCCCTCTCGGACACGCCTTTAGGCCTCACATGGTTCCTTAACTGCATATACTATATACACCCTCCTTTGCTCATTTTCTAGAACAACAAAAATAACAAAGCACTACATAGGGCCTTCTCTCCCACTTGCTCCCCCTCCCCCTAACTTTAAATCCATCTCCATACTTACAATTACCTTACAGCTCTTATCCATCCGCAAAAAGGAACTATTCACTCAAAACCACAAGCTGCCTTCAGGTTAAAGCACTTCCTAGTGACCTTCATGTGTTCGGAGTTTGATACTGCAAAGTGCAAACTACATTTTAATACTAATTTGATCCAAAAACCCTAAATGCACCATTATATGCAAACATACCCCCAACATCTATGCTAAAAAAGTGTCCCTACCCACGCACGTGGATGTATTCATAACTATATAGACATGCATATTTTTCCCAAAAGAATATCTCTATGAACGAAAATTAACTACACTGGATCAATTTAAGTAACTAATGCGCATGTAATTGACCACAAAGCAGTTGAAATTGAGTAGCAAGACGATTGAGGATCGAACCTTGAGCTGCTGAAGGAAGAGTACGGAGGAAGAGTGGGCTTGGAATCCGTGATTGAACTTCAGGCCGCGATCCAGCAGCGCGACCTCGCCGCCGTCGCATCCGACGGCGATCTTGCCCCTTCCACTCGAGCAACACGAGATTTTCCCGGTGATCTCGTCGGGAATCGAGCATTTTCCGGCGTACTTCTCCTCGAAGAACTCGAACTTCCTCCACTGGTACATTTCTCCACCGCCTTGATCGATCGATGCTGTAGTCAATTATTTACACAAAGAGACAGTATCGGGCCGTCTAGACCTATAATCACCGGCGTTTGTGCGCGTCTAAACATATAATCACCGCCTTTGTGCTCTTGCAAGAGAGAAGTAAAAGTAAAATTGCAGTAAAAGATTGACATTAGATATTTGGATGAATTGGTTAGATATAACAAAGATGAAGAAGAAATTTATAATTATAGTAAGGTGGAACGGTTATTTACTAAGTATTAAAATATTTTAACAAGCTATCAATTTTATTTAAATTTAAAGTTAATATTATGAAGAGGTACAATTACAAGTTTCAAACAAATTTCACCCTAGTATAGATTTCATGTTCTTGTTATAATTCTAACCTTAGGTAGCCAAATCTCTTTGAAGTGCTTGAACGCTCGCCCTCTCACTCCTCGTTAGGTTTTTTTTACAGGACTTTCGTTTTACCTTTTCAAACTTTCACGGTTAATTTAGGATCTATTTGAAATCATTTACAGTTTTGGTTTTCAATTTAAAAAAAAATCAAAACTAGTTTAGTTTTTATTTTTTACAAAAACAAATGGGTGTTTGATTATCCAGTTTTATTTTTGAATTTTTTCTTTGGTGGCGGCAAGTGGCGCTAGTGGTGGGGGTGGCGGTGCCAATGGCGGCGCCGGTGGCTTATGCTAGTGGCAATGACTATAGCAGTGGCTAGGGGGGGTTCTCAAAACAAAAACAAAAATTGGAAACCCAAAACTTCAAAATGGAATTTTAAAAAACAGCCCTGTTTTAAAAAGTGGTTTTCAAAACTGAAGAAAAACAAAAGGAAACTGTCTGTTAAACGGATTTTTTTTTTACCTCCAGTTTACAAAATTGAAGGAAAAAAATGTTACCAAACACTACCTTAGTAAATTAAGTCATTCTTATATTTTCACTTTGATCTGGCTTGGGTGAACCGATGACTTTAGGTTCTAATAACTTCGTGTAGATTTTGCTACAGTGGTAGAGTGCTTGAAACGGAGACACGTATAATTTGACATAGTTGATGATGAGTTCGACCTAAGTCCAAAGGAAGTCTAATTGGATGGGTTCTTTCATAGACTATAGTTCTATACCACGAGCTTTTCTTTTTGAAAAAGAGAGTTAATTTGTTTGGATGAACTCGTAAACGTTTGAGCAAGTCAGAATTTAAAATAAAAAAGGGTTTGTGCACAATTCTACACCTCCACTAATAGTCATTTGAGAGCGATGTGACGAAAATCATCCACTTAAAAACTTGTCCCTTTTTTTTTTTACCGCGGTGGTAGCCTGGATGCCCCCAGATTTAAGTGTCAAATCTTGTCTACGCCCTTTTAATTAGCATTTCCCGAGCCCACACTTTTGTATTTCTGGGCTATTTAAAATACGCCTGTTGGGTAGAAAAAGTAAAATTACTACCAAGAATAATGGTGACAAATTCTAGAGTTGTTAAGAGTAAATCTGGTTTTGTTACTTCTTACTGTCATCCAAGAAATTGACTGTCCTACCATGGTTAGACGACCAGAAACCGTAGAACTTCAGTTTTCTGTGCTTATAAGAACTTTTGGGCTGTAAGCATCACACGCTACACTAAATGGCTCAGGTGAGTGGAAGGTGGATATATGAGGCAATGAAGGCAATCACAGCGTGCATATGCTTTCTTTTGCCTTTTTGCTTTGTTCATGAGCATATTTGGACCACAGGTTGCTTGCAAAGCCAGAAACATTGAGTTCAGAGACATGTGAATAAGCTTTCAAAAGTTCCCATCATATTCATGCTTCATGATCTGTCTGATTGGTGAAAAATCAAACTGAAACAATGTGATAATCGGGAGAGGTATAGAGTAAGATATGAACATCAAGGTCCTTCCCGAAACACAAAAGATAGGTTAGGGAATGTTCTTCTGTGCTTCTGTCTGCACCGAGTAAAAATATGAAGACCCGGCCTAGCAAGGCTGATTCGTCTCAAGATATTCACATGCCACGTCACTGAGGAGTTAAGAAACGGTCAAAGGACAAGTCTCCGTTTCGAGGCTGATTCATCCTAAAGCAAGTTAGTGACTGTTTATCAAACTGTCAAATCAATGACAACAATGACTAATGAACACGTGGCCAGTTCTGAGTTAAAGAAAGACTCACGGCTCACTCACACAGTACATGGAGTTTTAATTGTGCAACGTGTCATCAAGAAAAAGGATTTTAAAAAATCGTGTCGGAAACATAGGTACGGTGGAGACTACTTTTGACCGGTAGGAAAGTGGTCAGAAATAAGTTGACCATTAAATTTGATCCATTGGTTAATAGCAAAATTTTCATCTTCTTGGCATTGATTGAAATCTGCAGGATTGATTCAGAATGCAATCACCCTTAAATCACCCTAATCTTTTGATATTGCACGGTTGATAGTTGATTTCGGCAAGGTGGTACATTGGTGACATGAATTTCGATGTACTTAAAAAAAATTAACATGCATGATAGAGGAAATAAACTGAGATGATGCTAGCTAGCAGTGTCTTCCGGAATTTGGTTCTTTTGGTCAAGATGTTGGTTTTTTTATTACGATCTTCCAATGAAATGAGATTTTTTTGGTTACAAAAACAAAAGATTATTAGAATGCAATACCAAAATCTTTTAAGTATCCTACAAACACAATTTGACAATAAGAAATAGGCAGACCAACATGATGGTCTATGTTTTATAAGTACTTTTACTTATTATACATATATGTCATGGTTTTGGATAAGAAGAGACATGGAGAAAAAGACATGTGATGTTAGCTTCCCTTTCTTTCAATTATGCCATATGATGATTTGGACATTGGTGTCCAAATCAAGAACTTCGGTCTCATTACCATGTGTAATATTTTATTTTTTTTTCAATTCACATCTTTTTGCATTTTCATCTTGGAAATGAAGCTCTCAGCGACCATTTTTTTTTATTATTAATGGTAAAGCTAGGCTATTGAGTATAAGAGTCGTAAAATTACTTTCTGAGGGTCTAGAATATCCATAAAGTACGTTACAGTCTTGATACAACTATATCTGAGTATTTTATTTTTGAGATAGAAGCACAAAATGAAATAAGGTACTCTACAATCTAACTGCTTGCGTAAAACCGAGATCCAAGTCAACCATCTCTGCTATCCGAAAAATTAAGATCATTTATCAGCTGGAATCTCTACTGATTTACAGGTCATCGTTGTGATGATTCTAGGTCGACAAAAGAGTTCATTGGGCTTTCTCTTCCCATTGTGCATCGTGTGACGGGTGTGTCATTTTCAGGATAGACGGTAACGTAAAGTTATTCAATACTCATATGCCTACCAAATGTGAACAATGGAAACCGGAGTCAGTGTAAACAATCATATGCATAAGTCTCTCTATGATTGCTCAACTACATGCTTTGAACATTGGTACGGATATAGTTGTTCTTATTCCAATATAAAAAAAGTAGCTAATTTTTTTTTATGAAAATGATAAAAGTATATGAGCGTATTTTTTAATTGAATACGAAAATCATGAAAATAAAAATAAAAGATAAAAATAGAAAACGAACACGGTAAACGTACGGACTCAAAGAAATCTCCTAAATAAGAAGCCCCTCCCTCAAATTGCAAGATCCTGAAAATCAGAGGAGGGAGTATTGTGTTTGGATAGAGTTTAACTCAGTGTTATTAAAAGCGCGCCTAGGCGCAAGGCGCGCTCAGGCGCACAACCCGTGCCTTGCCTAGGCTAGGCGCAACGCGTTCAAGTAGGCGCGCGCCTTGTGAGCCTAGGCGCCCAGGCGCTAGGCGCATAGCGGGGCGGGAGGCGCGACTGTCTGCGTGCGTCCCCAAATCCAAATCAATTTCACTGTTTCTCCTTGCTCCGGTGACCTCGTCACTCCTCGTCCTTTCTCTGGTGACCGATGGCCGTCGTCGCTGCCATTGCTTGTCCCCTCGCTGCCTTCGCCGACTGCTAGTTGCTCCGCTGCCTCTGTCGACGCCGTGGCGCTGCTCTTGCCGCTGCTACTCCGCTGCTCCACGCCTCCACCCCACTGGTCTCTCTCTCTCTCTCTCCCTCTCTCCCTTCCTCCTTCACTCCGTCGTCAAACTGTCACTCCCTCACTTGCTCCCGACCGTGAACACTGAGACAGTCTCTCACTTTATATTGATTCCTGTAGAAATTTTGGTTGTAGTGTTGTACTTGTACATACCTGCTTGCTTTTGTAGATAGCTGGAATTATACATTACTTACACGGTTACACTTGAATAATTATCCATGTACTTGTGTGTCTGATCCACGACAGTGCTATTTCTTGTTTTTAAGGTTAATATTGTTAAGCACAAATAGCTATTGTTAATTATTATGTTCTTAATTTTTTTAAATGTAATTTTATTATTTAAATGCACTATTATTTAATTATTTATTTTTATTTTAATTTTGCGCCTCATTTCGAAAAGGCGCGCGCCTGCACCTTGCGCCTTGTGCCTAGGTTTCAGGGACCTTTTGCGCCTTAGGTGCGCCTGCGCCTTTAATAACACTGGTTTAACTCTAAAAGTCATTCATTCCGTACGAGGTCCTTGACTCTAGAAAGTCCTGACTGAATTAGATTTGCTGTGTCTGCTTTGTTGAGTAGGAGTCCATTCCACCCTGCACACCAGTCGTGCAGTCTGTCCACTAAGGATTGGAAAAAAAATAAATCTTTTCTGTTAGTAACTATGTTTACCAAAATCGGAAGCCAAACATATGTGGAATGGATGTTCATGTCAATTTGTTGACCAATTCTTCACAATATGAATCTAGAATGATATTCACCATTTCACAGTTGTAGTAATCCATTTGAAAGAGAGTGTTGTTTTGCTTGCAAACATGAGGTGATAAAAAAATAATAATAAAAAAAGTGGATTGCCCTATTGAATTCCACATTTTGCGTGAATATGTTTCGACGCGGATCCATCAATGAATCTTAACTAAGATAAATTATTTCCTGCCGGCAGCCTTATGGCTAGCTTTCTTCCTAAGGAACCAAGAGAGGTGGGTATAGAGCGAGCTATAAAGACGTTCCGCAAATATCTTGCTTGAAATTTTGTTCCGCAAACATCTTGCTTGAAATTTTGTTTCGAAACTCAGTTTCGAAACTCAGGCTACTATTTTCGCTGTGGGCAAACTCACAATAGATTTGTACTCCTACAACGCAATCGATTAAAACATTGAGATCTTTTTTACTCTTTAAGCTCGGAAACTTCCCTAAAAGTGAGAAAAATAAATATAATAAGGATTGAGCGCCCAATAAAGACAAAGAACGCCTTTGATTAGTACTGAACATCTTTACAAAGTACAATGTTTCCAAATCTAGAAACTAAAATCTTTATTGATGAATAGGAAGAACTTCTAAACATTAAAGAAAAGACGAAAAAGACTTAAAAACTTAAGTCATGATTTTGTCTAAAGGGTTGATGATCCTTCTGTCCCTCCCTCTTTGAACCACTATTATACGAAAGACTAAATTATAGAAAATAACTATTACTACAAGACAAACTATCCACATAAAAAATAACTTCTATCACTTAGAGAATAACTATCCACTAATAAGTAATCAAAATCAACAAACTTATTCTTTATTAATAGGAATACATTTTCACGTGTTCCTTTTTCTTCTGATTTGATTTCCTCCTTTCTCCTTCAGAAATATAAATAAAAAAGTAAATGTCATTTAGTGGCATTTAATTACAGTGAAGTTATTAGTGAAAAAATGTGTGTTGGCTATAGGCTACACCAAGATAACATTAGAGTGTACTAAAAAGAATATTTTTTTACTATCGATAGCATTACATTCTTCAAAGTGGAAGCATTTTTTTACTATCGATAGCTAACTTTTCACTGTCGATAGTATTGCACTCTTCAAAATATAAGCATTTTTACTATCGATAATTAGTCTTTCACTGTCAATAGCCTTACTTTACTATTGATAGACTTGCACTCTTTATTGCAGGTATTTTTAATATCAATTAGTCATCGACCGGCTTAACCCGTACCATCTTGATTTTGCATACACCATTATTAAGATAATATTTTCTATCAATACACCGGTCACTATCGATAGGCATGCATTCTTCAATCAATATACACTTTTCAAAGTAAAAAACATTTTTACTATCAATGCAAACAGCTACGCACTTCATTATCAGAAGTATTAAACAATTTGGAAACTAAAGATTATTTAGAACAAGCTTAATAAAAAAAAATGCCAATGGAGTCGATAATAAGCTTTTCTTGGTAAAAATTCTTATTACTCTAGCTTCTGAGTTTTGTCTCCCTCATTAGAAGATTCAGAGAAAGGTGTGACTGCATTTTTATAATCAAGAGAGGTGTGTACAAAAATTGAACATTATTTTGTGGATTTTTCTGAAACAAGGCATAATCGATGCAAAAATAATTAATATAATATTTTTGTGAAATTTTTTCAAAGCAAGGCGTAGTCGGTGTAAACAGTAATTGATGCAAATCTCAATTATTATAATCCATAAATCGTGCAAATCCTAATAAGTTTAAACACCAATTACTATAAACCCTAATTGGTATAATCCCCAACCGTTAAAAAGCCCAATCAAAGCGCGCAAGCAATAATAAATTAACATACTCCGAGCTTCTTCGAGTTTATTGATTGCCATTTGAGATGGAGCTTCTTCGGGTTTTTAGTAATCCTCACTGGAGATTTGTTGAATTGGGCAAATCACATTCGAGAGCAAAACTCTAATTGCTATACATTCTTCTCTCTTTAACGCTCATAATTTGACAAAATGATTGTAAAATGAAGGGAGGCAGCAGTTCAAAGTGATAGGACAAGTATGGCTTTTTATAGGTTAATCTCACGCTCTCTGCCAAAAAAGAAAGAAAGAAAGAAAGAAAAAGAATAGGGATAATCTAATTGAACCTCGTGAATATAGAGTAAAAAAATATTAAATGCGTCCTTTGACCGGATGGTATAGAAATAGAGGTAAAGGATTTTTTTTTAAAATGACTCATTTACTCTTTTTTGTTTACTTTAAATTTTCGTTTGCCAAACCATTTATATTTTCATTTCTCTACATCCGAACAACACCCCCCCTCCCCCCCGTCTTCACTCACCCCCACCAAACGCCTCACATGCCCTCTCTTCAAGTCACGAAAACTTGACAACGATGTGCATATCTGCACAACAACTTACACCACCACCACCACCACCACATTGTGCAGATCTGCACACAAAGCCAAACTGTAATCCAAATCTATCCCTAATCACCCATACTATCGCACATCCCCCAACCCTTACAACTTGATAATGAGTGTCATTGTTGCACATCCCTTGCTTCCCCACCATCATTGCTGCCGTAAATCACACTTTTTTTTTGCACCTACATCGTCAGCTATGGCACTTTGACCAAGGTACCCATGGATTCAGACTCTCTTATAACCATGTAGTAGATACCAATCTCATCCTAATTGAAAAATAAGGTTAAAACATTTTTTTAATATCAAGAAAACAATTCAGGTTTATGCTAATGACCATGCCGTTGTTGCCTTCTTTATCCACAACAAACACACACACTCACCATATTTTAGGGTGGTGGTTCTAGATCGGTTGGGAAAGAGATTGCATAGTATTGGTTGCAGTGGGGAGGGGGCAACTCGTTGTGGGTTATGGTGCAACTTGTGGAGGGCTGCAACGGTGGTGATGAGAACAATGGTGAATTGCGATTGGCTGCCGTGGTGGTTCGTGGTATGGTGGTGAAGACTGAATTTGTAGAGGGTGAAGGCCAAAGGTAAGGTGGGTATGTTGAAGGTTGAAGGTATGGGTGTGTTGAACGGTAGAGAGTCAATTACAAAAGGTTGTATTGGTAATTTGAAATTTCGGTACGCTGACATAAGCAAAAAACGAAACAATAGAATAAAAACAGTACTATAACTGAAGGGTATACGTATTATAAATGTTTAAGATTCTGGTATGACATGTAACATTTTAAAAGTCAATGGGGTTGACTATAATTAGTTATACTTTCTCATATTACTAACATGAAGAGATGTCGTATGCAAGAGGCAGCGATTGTGATAAGCTTTAAACCAAGCAGTGTGAGTGTATTTTCTCAATACGTAAGCCTACATACTATAAGATGTCAAAAGTTTTTGTCTATAAATTGTCTCATAGTTGAGTTTAGTTACACTACTAAAAAAAACTAAACAGTACTAGCGTAATCAAGACAAGTAGTACTCCCTCACTTCTGTACTAAATAAAAAAGCATTATTAGCGCTCCAAATATAAGTTATATGGATCATATTCTAAATATCTTTTTCTTTAGAGTGTCCTTGAATTAACCAGTAATACCAATTAAAGTACTTTCTTACTTGAGCATTCTTTCTGGGTTATGTGATATATCTAGTAGCAGCTATGGTTTGATCACATTATCAAGAATAAAAATAAAATCTTCTGGATCTCCTCACCCAAACAGATCTTTCCGTTAAACGTTGACAGTAGCCGGTTAATCCCCCACTTCTCCTGCCGGCCTGACCTGTCACTCCCCTCACTCGGTTTACCCTTCCTACCCTTCATCCACTAACAAAATTAATAACAATAAAGTAATTTGAGTTGGGCCATTCACACACGTTTCTGCCGTAACAATTTTAGTAACAAAAAGTGATTAATAAAAACGTCTCGACGCTGTTGCTACAAGCATACGGTGATAATCTCTTATCGCTAGATAAATTTAACAGCACTCTTATATTGTAGCAGAAATGTTGTACAACACGATATCCTAGTTCTACGAAGCCAGATGCCGGGAGAGCGGACAAATGTGGGTCCCGCAGGGCTCTGATTAAGCGGAGAAGAGCGGCGGTGGGGGATCTTTTTCAATATAGCTCAACCTCGGCCCCTGCCATATGTGGAAAGAGTAGGCCGTGGCAGTGAATGGAACCCAAAAGAGTTTTGGGTTGGACAGTGAAGTTGTACGGAGGTCAAAGTGAACATGCAGAAGCAACTTAACTAGAAACTGGTTTACATGCTTAACGTTTTTGTTTATGTGTGTTGCATGTGCGCCATCTATCATGCACCTCAGGCCAAGAACACCTTGATCGTTAGTTTCAACGCAAACAAATTGGGGTCCCCCTTTGGAGTCGGCGGGACCACCCGGGCTGTGTTTGGTTTACCATAACAACCGAACCAAATTTTTGGTAGCACATATTTCAAATTACTCTCTTTATGTTTGGCCATGGGTTAACTTTAGCATCAATCAACGTCGAGTTTTGTCTCCGATCAATCTTAAGAGCGCATATCTTACATCGGTCTAGTGTATTTAGAGAAATATTTTTCTTCGAATGTTGACTTCAAAGTCAAGACAGAGAACAAACCTCCTTAATTAGCTAGCTGCCAGATCAACTCCGCGGGATTAAACATTTCAAATTACTTTGATATATCAAATTGATCATATTATTCACATATGTGTAACATGACACAATGAATAATTTTAGGATAAAGTCCCGCTTCTCGATGAAAACATTAAAGTAATCTCTGACGACCAAAATATCATCTCAAAAATTTATACCGGCTACATTCTCTAACAACTGTATAACATATCTTTCTATAGTTATTAATACTCTATTATCCATTTTCCCGATGTTTACAAAATTTTTCTCTTCCAAGAGAATTAATTCCTGCACATTATCATGCTTTCTTTAGCATTTTCAATCTTTGTTTTCAATTACTAGTAGTCTACACAAATTTGCGTATTTTCAAAAGTTAAGCTTTAACATTAGTCAAAAAAAAATATACAAATAAAAATTATGCAGCAAATAAGAGTAGGACATGAAGGATGCAAACGATACAGTTTATTTTATTTTCTTAATCTAGTAGACACCAAACTAACCTGAAGAAGAAGCCTGTCATGTGACAGAGCTATCAATCATTTGATCATGTGCTCGTACACAAAGTATGCTTCTGTCGTACCCACACTTGATTTTACTCTACCTGGTACACACTAATTTCAGGTTTTTTTTTGAATTTTAAAATCGGGTAAGCCCTTATGCCACGTAGGTATATCCGGAAAAGTTTGAAAATCTAATAAAAAGGGACGTAAACCCAGTGGACATTATTTAATAATTTAAGAAGGGCATTTATGACATTTCTCGATAAGGAGACTGTTTTCATTGAATTCGAAAATTCAGGCGCATTTCCAATAAAATTCCCGCATTTTTCTGTAACGACAAATCCAACCTGTCAAAAAGAAAAGAACTTTTTTAAACATATTTAGTTCATTGATTATCAGTCCTCAGTTTATTATCCCTTGAAACAAAGAATAACATTTCAAAAAATTTCAAATACTAAATTCAGTGTCAAATGTAACTTTCGCTTGATAAATTTATTAGGGTGAGTGTGATTTTGGTTTAGTGTGTGTATGTGTGCGTGTTTGGTTGTGTGTTTAAGTTGTGTTGATTTCAACTAAAGACAAGGCGCCCTTTAAAGGCTATCCTTTCTGTCATTTTTTGCCTTTTTTTAGAGAATGGTGTCGTTTTTGTGGAGAATTGAGGGCAGGGTTGTAGTTTAGAAAGAGGATAAAAATAGCAAAAACACCATAGGGGTGTAGATAGAGAGGAAGGAGAAGGGTTTGAGAGAGGGAGGGAGGAGAGGGAGAGATTCTATGGAGTCATCAATTAATCTTGGAGGAATTTGAAGCCATGAATTGGTTGGTGTGAACCCTTGTTGTGTGTTCAGAGCCCTGTAAGATTTGGTGGGTATTTCAGATCTTTGCTTGAAAATGTTTGGTTTTCATGTTTCTTTCTTCCTTTCACTCATCTCTATGGTCATTTCTTGTGAAAAATTTTGAAGTTTGGACAAGGGTTTGTGTTGAAAGTGGTCTTCAAACAATGGTGGAGCATGGAAGTTTTTGTTGCATGTCGGAAAGATGTGATTTTGGACAAGGGTTTGTTTATGAACATTTTCATGTCCTTTTTCTTATGATAATTCCTCCTCGAGTGTTGAAAATGTGTTATCCTTTATGTAGAAATTCGTTTCTGGGAAGAGTTTGTCCCAAAACCTGTTTCAACGTGGAAATTGATGTTCTTGGTGTATTTTTAAGATGTTGGGTTCTTTTAAATTTTGAAAATGTTGTTTGTGTGTTTTTGTCTTTATGGGTTTCTGACATGAATTGTTTATTCAAACCGAGAACTTTTTTATACATTTCTTTTGGTTTGTTCAAGACAAGAAAAAGGAAGAGAAATGGTTTCCAGGTTTTCTCCATTCTAATTTCCTCAGCAAAGGGTAGAAAGTTTTCCTTTTTGGTACTTCCAACACCATTTTTGTTGCTGCTTCTTCCATTTAGGGTGATTATGATCTTTCTTCTTCATTCCACGTACGTGTATACACAGACAGAGAAAGTGATAATCATTTAGAAGGGGGTTTCTCCTCTCTCTGGTGGTCACCCTCTTTGTTTTGGTGGGTATCATCATGTTCTTGCCTTTTTGGTTTAAATATCAGGTTTCCATATGTGCGAAAATTGCATTAAGTACCCTTTTTTCCCCTTCTTCCTGCTTTTGCTTCTCTGGAAGTGATGAAACTTCCCTTTTCATGTAGGTTATATTCAGCTTTATTGTTATGAGTACCTTTTCCTCTTTTGGTTAAAATGTTTCTAGCTTATTCTCTTTTGCTTGCTGGATTTTTGCAGCTTGTGGTTGTTTATTAGGACACGCAGACAACACTTGTACCTTGTAAGGAATTGAAATGTGTTCAGCTTCATTATGTGATAAAATTGACAGGAAAACACACCTCTGTGTGTAGTTTTCCATCATGTTTTAGTTATAGGGAAAGCAAGTTTTTAGTTTACATTCTTGTTGGTTCCTTCTGTATTTCCTTGATTTGTGCTCTTTTGCGAACAATAATTAGCAGAATATAGAAAGATAATATGTAACTTTCAAATTTCCATTTTTGGGGTGTCTTCACTTCCTTCTGTTATTTTGGTCTCCTGACATTGTCTATCAGCTGGTTAATGTCAATCATTGGTTGTGATTGTGCTGAGGGTGTGGTTTTTACTATACCTGTTGTCATGTTTTGCTTATGCTCACTCTAATAGTATCTGAATGAAGACACATCTTATTTTCAGGTTGAAATTTGAGATGGACTTTTCCGAGTCTACAAAAGTAGTCTACAATAGAATTCAGAAACTAGAGCCAGAAAATGTATCCAAGATCATCGGTTATCTCCTCTTACAAGATCATGGTGAGAGGGAGATGATCAGGTTTGCATTTAGCCCCGATAATTTGATCCACTCTTTGATTAATAAAGCTAAAGCCGACCTCGGATTATCCTCCAAGCCAGGAGTTTCTGGTCCAGCTTCTCCTTCTAAAATCAAACCATCACCAGTTTCCGACCTCCCCTTACAGTTCACTCCATTCTCACCAGCTTTGTCTCGTCCTTTTTCGTCTCCGGCAACCCTACGAGCCCCCAATGCCTATTGGGATCTTCATGTCCCTGCTGATCAGCAGTTAGTCCATAATGTGGAATTTGTCCCACCCGGTTACTCAGATTCAGTTGCTGATGACTATCGCCTCCAAAACCAACTTCAGTTCTTATCTCTGGAAGATCAGCTGGAGTCTGCTAATTCAGTTGGCTCAGATTTCTCTAGTAATTACTATTACTCAGAACCTGCAGTGGGGCCGAGGGCCAGCCGGAGGTCTCCTAGCTTGCCTGAATTTCCAGTTAAGATTTGCCACTACTTCAGCAAAGGTTTTTGTAAGCATGGAAATAACTGTCGGTATTTTCATGGTCATCCGATGCCAGAAAGCTTCTCCCAGATATATAGCCCGAGCACAAATGAAAATGTGAATGAAGATCATGTCTTCTCACCAGGATCAATTGAGAAACTAGAGATGGAACTCACGGAGCTTTTGAAGTCGAGAAGAGGGTTCCCTGTATCAATTGCTTCTTTGCCAATGCTGTACTATGAGAAGTATGGCAGGACTCTTCAGGCCGAGGGATACCTTACTGAGAGCCAGAGACATGGGAAAGCCGGTTATAGCCTGACCAAGCTTCTTGCACGACTGAAGAACAGCATTCGTCTAATCGACAGGTGCAATCCCTGGACTTCCATTGCTTTCGTGCATCTCATGCTTAATATGTAAGCGTAGTTAACTTTTTGGATGTTTTGTTGTTTATAGCTACAGACCTCATGGGCAGCATTCAGTGATTTTGGCAGAAGATGTTCAGAAATTCATGGAATACAGTGGAGAAAGGAACGATCATGGAGGAATTGTGGCCGGTTCTCGACAGATTTATCTCACTTTTCCAGCTGAGAGCACTTTCACTGAGCAAGATGTTTCCAATTACTTCAAGTAAGGGTTTGAATGCTCTTGTCAGGCAGTTGCTTATGCTCTGTAATTGATATTTCCATGCTAAAGGTTTAACGGTATTCAACTGTTCATATTCTTTTTTTTTTGAATGTTTGTTTCCCAGTAAATTTGGACCTGTCCAAGATGTTCGGATTCCTTGCCAACAGAAGAGGATGTTTGGATTTGTTACTTTTGTTTTTGCAGAGACGGTTAAGCAGATTTTGGCGAAGGGGAATCCTCATTTTGTTTGTGGGGCACGTGTCCTAGTCAAACCTTACAGGGAAAAGTCAAGGCTCGTCGATAGGTATATTATGTGGTTTTAAGGAGCGCAATCCATTATTTGTTGTTTTACGGTTTTTGGCTGTTAGCTTTCAAGTTAACTTTTATATATCTTTTCTTTCCTGTTTTTACGGCTAAAATTGGAAACAAAACTCCATTTTGCGCATTTGTCGACTGGTCTATCTTTTGGCACGACTATATTCATGTTGTTTTCTTCTGCATTCTCCTTTGTGGTTACTGTATGTGTTTCTTATGGTGCCACCAGTAATAGTTTGCACAACAGGTGCTACGCTTGTCACGTGTATTTGTTTGATTGGAATTTCTTATTATGCCCTCGAATATACTATATCTGGTACTTTAATACAGGATAATTTGTAATCTTGTTTTCTTCCATTTTTGGTTATTATATTCCTGTTCAGCATTTATTTCTTATCCTCTTAATATACTTTTCACCTAAGATAGGAGAAAAAGGATAAATATACTGTTCTGCACATTTCACGTAAGATCATTCTTTGCCTTAGTTCTCAATTGCGCTCCTATACATGCTCTCTTACACGTGGCACTGGCGGTGTCATGCTTCTCCTCTCAACATGCAACTTAAGTTTGATTGGAACTTCTTATTCTGAAATGGGAGGATGGATAGTGTATGTTTTATTTATTTGTTTTGCTCTTTGCGACTAAGGGAATTAGATGTTATTTCAAGAAAAGTCTGCTGAAATTGACATTTAATTGCTGGGGGTTTGAAGTTTGGAGGTCTATTTGAGATTGATTTTTTCTGCAGGAAGTATCCGGAAAAAGGCCAGCACCATATGGTTTATGGTTCGCGTGTTCTTGATGCTGAAACTGAAGTCCATGCAGGTGAGAACACTTGAACAAACTTTAACTGTTTTCCTCTTTTGTTTTTCTGTTGTGGTGCAAGTTGCTCATGACATAACATCATTGGAATTTTAAAATTTGTGCAGTGACCAGAGTTTATGATGATTCAAGGTTAATTAGAAAACAACTCATAGAAGGACATGAGCAGGCACTTGAGTTTGAGAGAAGGCGTCTCTCAGAGTTGCAACTTGCAGCAAAACCCTTAAACAATCAGCCCCATTTTGGCTACTCATTCGATGAGTTGAAGCTTTCAGAAGGTATAAACATTTATTATATCAACAAAAAGTATGTAGTATTGATTTTCTTCTTTCTTCCTTCTACTTTTATTTCAAGTCCCCTTATTGGTATTCATCATGTCTAATCGCTGTTATTCTTCAACGCATAGCACGTACAGAACAACCTGAGTTCCCATCCGCTGAGCGTTTTAACTATCTACTTGACGTTCTTAACAATGGTTCTACTAGTGAAGAGAAAGTTTGGCGCATAAACACAACTTGCAATGACCAGGAGAGGTATGATGGTTTATGCACTTGTTTAAGCTTTCTTGGATTTGCCGTTATAGATTCCTAGAAGGAATTAACATCTATGAGCTTTCATTAGATGATATTTCTTGTGGCCACTACTTGCTTTGCTTGGATAATTTGATATTTGATAGTGTCGGGAAGTCTATAAGTAATCCTGTTTGCCATCAGTCATAGAGGTACTATTGTCGTGAATGCCCTCTGCACTTGGGTATTTAATCGGTCTGTCGTTCGTTGAGTAAATCTTTCTGTGATGACGTATTTGTGTTTATTCTTCTATTATGCATTTGCATTTCCCCCCTATTGTGCTGTGAATTGATATGCTGCCTTTTTAATTGATTTTGTAAAAATTGCTGCAGTCAAGGTCTGAATCTTCCAGATAGCCCGTTTTCTGCAATAGGGAGTGGAATATCGACCGTTATATAGGATACATGACCAGAGAACAGGTATAGAGAGAGTTAGAGGACTGAGTTTCAAAGACCGTACGTGGGTTCAATACTACAACAGCAGTTTTTTGCATTTCCGTCAACTAGTCTCATAACAATCAGCTTGTTGAGAGTTCATACCTAGTCAAGAAGAAAGTGAACAGATGGTTTTTCTTCTTTCTTTTACTTTAGGTTGGAGGATATTGCAAAGAGCAATGATATATATATCCCAATATGTAAGGTTTAGCTTTCTAATGTTAGTCACAGTAAACAAGCAAGAGGGCTTGTGTGAGAGTCTTTAGAAGAGAGTGTAAGTATAGTCTGCTTTAGTTTTTAGAAGGAAGTAGAAGTATTTGCAGGGTTCAGAGCAAGGTGAAAAAGTGTAGAGATCTCTGCAACTCTCAGACATAAATGCTTCTAATAAAGTTACTGATACAAAAAATTGCAGCTTCAATCTAGCCTTCATGGGCATTTTCTATGCTGTCTTTTATTCTCATTTGTTCCTTTATTTTCGGAACATGGTGTACGTATTATTTGGAGGCTAGAGCAGTAAGGCTGCTCCCAGGGAGGTTCCACGCCCTGTCAATAATCTCCAACACAATAGTAGAGGTAACGTTGCATATTTTAACTCTGTCAAGACGGTGCAATAGTAGAGATAACGCTGTATATTTTATCTCTGTCAAGACCTTACGGTGACGGGAGTCTTCAAGACCACAAAAATGAATTAACATTGTAAATTTAGAACATTAAAATGATTGCATATGGTTAAAAGGTCAAATATAACTTAAACTAAAAAAGTAATAAAAATAGTAGCTAGGTGACATATAGACTGGCTCCCATAATTGATGCTAGTATTGCACCTGAGACCCTTTAATTGCGGAATGATTGTGCATAATAATTGTGGGTTGTGTGGCTCTCCCATCATTGTGTTTTTAATTTTTTAATTATACTTTTGTCCTCTCCATCATTACCCCTTTTATTTCTCAAATACTACTTAATTACTGGGTAAACAAATAAAAGAAAGACTAGGCCAATCTCAGTCCCTTTTTATTCTGGCATAATTTAGTAAATGAAGATCAGTGCCAGCCAATGGGGTGATTGACTTTTGGATCAGTGAGGTCAGGCCTGCATGTTCTTAAAGTGGTTATATGATGGATGAGTTTGATGAATGTGAGAACAATTGTGGACCTCAATGTGATTTATTTGAAGATATGTGGAACCCAAAATGAATGGGTACCAATGTTGATTTTTTATTTGTATGGAACATGGATGTGATATGTCTTTGGCCCTTGTATGGTGCAGCTGAACTTTGTGACTTCAAACCCTCTCACCTAATAAGTTTTCATGAAGAAGCCATTGTGAACAAGAATGATACTCTTGGAACATTTTAAGTTCGTTTAGGATATTTTCAAATGTAACAATTGAAAAGTAGTAGTGTCTTTTTAGGGTACTAGTGTTCGACTTGAAAGATGCATTTTGTTAAACTTTTTTTTGACAAAGCGATACTTTTGCCAAAGCTGAAAAAGCTTTTGAACTAAGAGTTTCTTCGAGAATATGATGTGTAGTCAACACTCACATTGAAGCTACATCGTGGGTACTGCTAGCAAAAGCACAGGGTACAACTTCGACAACCGGGACATCAACGTGGCAACCTAGCTTTACTCCATAGTTTATGAAATTTAACTCAAATGCGTGTGCGCTACATTTTCACATGAGCGTGCCAACTTGTAGGGAACACTCACTTTGAAGCTATCATCGCTCATCAATGCTAAAACCGTACAACTTCAGGATTTTGAGACTGCAGTAAGCAGCATCCACGGCACTTCACTCACAGGGCTCACTGCTCTTTTCTCGAAAGCTTGATGTATGTGAGCTTTGTACGACCCTGTTGGTTTCAAGAACATGCTAATCAAAGTATAGAGCTACCTAGCCCAAGGGCTTTTAATTGTTCTGCTGTGCTTGTTGAAGGCTTAGTGGTTCAATCCAGCGCATGTGAAGGTTACTCTGGCCATTGCAAAAGACTGCAACCAGGTTAAAGAAAAGGTCGGGGTGTGAGAGTGACAAAGTTGACGTGTATTTGAAGGTGAAATAGTGAAAGTGAGAATTGAAAACGAACTTTTCGTAAGCTTTCTTTTTTCCCTATTTCCGGGTTATAAGACAACTTATGGTGACTATAAAGATTATAAATTACAATCATTCGAGGGCAAATAGTAGCATCTCCCCCATGCTTTTGCTCTGGTACCATCCTCGGTTTTTAAAAGTTACATCAAACATGCTTGCACTTTATAAATTGTGCAAAAATGTAGGAAACGTCTCTAAGTTTTGATGAAACTGCTGCTAACTTGTCACCACTAGATGGACGACTACGCAAATTTAGCAGAACGGAGAGAGGTTCAGTGCAACCGTTGAAAGGACAAGCTCTAAAGCCCAAAGCTTCGTTGCCCGAGACGTGCTATAAGGCCCAGATCCCCCTTTCTCATTCTCAAATTTTTGGTAATGCTAAGCCCAGCCTACACTCTGCCCATCTAAACAGAATACCCAGATCACGTACTTTCTGCCTTCTGTGGACTCGGATCACGGGCCTGTATGTTTTTTCATTGGGCTTTTGCTGGATGCAAGTTTGGCCCTTTTGCCATCAATGTCAAATTTACTATTGTGAAAGGTCAAAGTTTTTTGAAGTGACTTTGTGCTATGATTTCTTGGAAAGACCTTGGTAATGTTCAAGGAAAACGTTGATTTCTTCTTGACTTGAGTCTTCAAGTTTTTTTTTTCCAAGGTCATCTGCATAATAATCTAATACTCTTGACTTTGATTTTGATTTCGATTTGTTGGACTAGCATAATTTTCTTTTCCAAATTTGGCTTTTTTGACCATCTAGCTACAAGGATGCCATTTTTTACATGCAGTGTTTGCTTGAAACGGTAAAACGCTTGACCTGCAAGTTCATGCGAATATCAACGCTTATCCTTCAAATTCAAGAAAATTGAAAATGAGAGAGTGAAGGAGAGGCCGGGCTGCTTCTGCTTTTAAAAAGTGATTATGGTGAAAAGATAGAAACTATGTTTAAAAGAAGTATTTAATGCTGCAAATTGCATTTGAGGTGCTCAACCGAAAAGTAATTTATAGGTGAACACGTTAAGCAACTGTTTTTCGCATTTCAAAACTGCATTCCTCAAGTGTGCAATAATTCCAGTTTGCCATCATTTCCTACTAACCACAGTCGACCAAACCAAATGACCTGGTCTATATTCCACCGTGCAATATTCTTTCAAAAATTCTACAGTCCCACCTTCCAATTCTCTCTCTCTCTCTCTCTCTCTCACTAATCCATAAAAGCATCGAGCTTGACCATGATCATCGCCTGCATGACTAATACCAACTTCGGTCGATTTTGTCCATAAGCAAGTGGAGTTAAAAGTCGAAGTTGAGACAACGTGGAAGACCAAGGTATTTGTTTAGGTCCATGCGTTGGGTGCGTGCACGCTGGGGTGGCACACGGCTCTTACTTGCAAGTTTGGAACTTTGGACTGCTAATTTATGTACGGACCTGTGGTTAGCATCTGCAGCCTCCAAGGGGACGACATTGCTTGAAAAGCTTAACTTGCAGGTGGTTTTGTTCGTGAGAATGGTCTCCTGTCATTTTCTAAGATCTATATGTACTCCATTGCGGCTCATATTATTTCCCTTAATGAGGGACGTCTTCTTTAGGTTATGTTGACACAACCTTGTACTCGTTTATCTACTACACGATGGCTGTTAGGCGCTCATAGGGCACCAAAATGCTTGTTGGTTCACCGAGATATTAAAAACACAAAACTCCTCGCTATAGTTAAATGCACAACTTCTCGCTTATCTTATTCTAAGTGATTAAGGTGATTTTCTTTCTTATCTGCATTATAGTTATTCATACCGACTACGTCTATAGTAGAATCGGTGAAACGACGAAGCCAAAGTGAAAAGTACCTTGGTATCAACCTAAAAATATAGTTTCATCTTAAGACTACAACTAGTACGTATGTGAACGAGAACTTCATATAAAATGAAAATTTTCACTTCAAGCCTTCAATTTATTTTAGTTGTGTTCCATGCCCTGTCACGCCAAAACAAAATTAGATCCTGCAAAACGAAAGTAAATGAGAAAATTTGAATGGCTATGGAGGTGTTCAACATTGTTCAAAGCTGGACAGAGGGAGGGTGGAGATGGCCCACGTGAGACCCAAAATGCAGAACAAGAATGAAGATGAAGACAAATGCAGGGTGCAGGGTTGAAGAAAGATGGCCATTTTATTGGTTTGAAGATTACATTTTTGTAATGGGGAGTCAATTCTTCCGTAAAGTCCCCAACATTGGTCGGCGTAATGACAGTGATATTGCGAACATAGTCAAGTTCAATAACAGCCCTTTTCCTCGTCATGTGTCCCATGGAATTTCACATATTATTATATGTAGAATGTTTATGGCAGATGCCAGATGTAATGGTGAGCACGAATAGGTCGGAGACAGAATATTTATCTCAATGTCAAATGCATTGCACACTCACCATACTAGACAAATTTTTCGGAGATTTAGTGACGAGGTCCACAAATTTAGATTTACATGGTATTTTTTTTTTTGTCTTTATAGTGTACTGGAAGCTGAAGTTAGATATAGATATCGAGACGGTAGATGCGACAAGACATGAAAAAGATCGTAAAGAATTGCTGCAAATTTGACGATCCCGGTTAATTCAAGACGATATAAGATTTTCTTTAACTTCGGCACCCAACAAAGCTTGTATGCAAGGCAATTTTGGAGTGCTTTATTGGCGCTTAACTACAGGATAAGATGTGATCGTATATCATGTATAATGCTTTTTTTTTTTTTTGCGATAAAAGTATAACGCTAATATATTATGAGAAGTGATATTTGAGCCCCTCTTTTATTAGCTCTACAAGTGTCACTACAATTCTTATACTTAAAAAGTGTTTTAACGTTAAAAATTAAGCTCATTTTTATTACAAGAGCTCTAAATTACTTCCCACACTCTTTACTTGTAAA